>LPNX010044482.1:268119-347239 GCA_001517045.1 Pseudotsuga menziesii
TATTAACATAGCATGCAACACTCTCTTTATACCAAATTTCGATTCAACCTATTTGAGTTGGGTTGCATCATCAATAATAAAACACTCAGATGGTGTTGCCAAATTCACACAGCTCTTATAAGAACATAGTTGAAAATACCACTTTAGCACTTGACAAACACATTTTCAAAATGTTTTGCTTGGGGATTGTTCTTGGATAATGTAATTCCTTTCTTAAGAAATGGACCCATTCACTTATCCAACAACAAAGGACTTATTTTAAGAGCTCCATATTGTTAATCACACTCTCTATATATCTCTTTATGAACTTTGATGAATATTTATAGATTTCTCCATCACCAAAAAAATTCTCCAGGAGATTTGTCCTTAATTAATTTTTTTTAAATTTGATTTACAAAACAATCAATAGCTTCAATCAAACAATTCAAGTCTTATTTCTTTGAGATTGGTCATATATAATTCAATAAAACTCTCGGACACTAAAAAATGTTGCAGCTAAGTTATTCAACTTTGTTAAATTGCAGAAAATAAATATATTGGGTTTATTATGACGAGAAAATCAAGAATAGAGGCAACTATATGTCTCCATCGTGTCATTGGTAGATAAAATTTCAATAGGAATTACTCTCAATATGGAAGGAAAATGTTTTCCAGAGGACCTTCAACATCTTATTAAGGTCTATGGGATAGCAACATTCCATTACTTAAAAAGAGCATTAAGCATGCTTATTTTGAATAGGGTTTGGAGTAATGGGCGCATAATGGAATATAATTCCAATTGAATCATAAGTAGAAGGAACTATTATCCTCATGTTGTGACATATGGTTCCTTGAAAATACAGGAGCTGTGAATTTTTTCTTGAACACCTATAATTTTCGATTAAAAACCTCATTCTCTAATACTTTAAAACAATCCAACCTTGTCTCTAAAAAGTAGGCTACACTGAGCATGGCCACCAATGCTAACACTAAAATCCACTTTTGTATCTTTCTAATCGCATTTATACTCTTTTGTATAGAGTACTAATAACACCTTACCTCCATGCTTTGTGATTATTATGGACACAACATATGGAAAATATAGTCAACAAATTGTCACTATTTAAGTAGCATTGCATGAACTAATTTGCACCTAGTTCCCTCTTCAATGGAATAAACATATTTCCCTAGCATTCTTTCTTACAACAACTCTCTAATCAAACATAATAACTATTTGAATGCTAGGCCATAGGAATTCAAGCCTATGTAGTGAGTTCATGAATGAAGAGATAACACTTATAAAAACTACCCCATAAATGGAAATTGTGTGTCTTCTAAAGAAACAAGATTTATTCCAAGAATTAATTTATGAAAATATAAACAAGGAAGTGTGCTATTGAATACACCCTAAATCTACTTGAAAAAATTCGATTTGCTAGACTATGAACATTGATCAAGAATGACTTGCTAGTTGAAATGTGCCAAAATCATTTTCATCAGATTCCATTAAATTCATTATTATGGAATTGGTGATAGTAGATAAAATGATCTATCATCTCTTTGAAAACGTAAGAATAATGACACAATGTACTATACTTGGTTAATACCCTATATAATAATCAACGTAAAACATTTTGAACCTTAAAGTTTATAATAGAAATTAATGCTAAAAATGTTGTATGCCACGATGTCTATAAGCAAGCACACAATGTGAGTCATGAAGGTAAAACAAATACTTCTAGACCTATGTACCTTTTGTCATTGAGTTGCATAGCATCCATTTGTTTGTGAACAAAATAACCATGATACACTCATGCCCCATAAGCAAACTTTTTTCCAATAGGAGCAACCTGATTTCACCCTGATTTGAGGGTGATTAAGTGTAGTTGTTGCCATTCTTTTTAACAATTTTTGTTCACTCTATGTTACTCCTAATAAAGAAATATGACTCAATTCTACTTATGAGAATGAAGCCTTGGATCTCCCTCAAATTTACTTATGAGAATGAAGTCTTGGATCTCCTTTCCATGCTGCAAGCATGCTATAAAGGTACTAGGCACATGCTGGAAGACACTAGCTATGGCAACTAAATTATGTTTTAAGCTAGTCACTAGAATTTGGCAAAGGAGTTTCAAGGAGAGATCACCATAACCATTTGAAAAACCCAGAACTGTGTTGGTTAGGGTTTCATTCTATTATTTATCTCTTTGATCCCATGTAGCCCTACATTTGTAACCAAATCCTTTATACCAATTTGTAATGTAGCATAAAAGATTAATATCTCTTCGAGAAAATGTAGCATATCACTTCTCATTGGAATTAACCATGGTTTTGCAGATTGCTCATGAGTGACAACATGCTTTCATATGAGTTTACTTTCACTAGTAAGGGTAGCAATTCTTAAATTTACAACATAGAATGGTAAATAAATGGTAGATTTGCATAGTATAATTGATTCAATGGATTCCTATTTAGACAATTCCATATTTAGATTTTAATTCGCCATTATGAAACTAATGAAGCAAAGCGATTTATAATTGAGTGAGACAGTGAGCATCCATATGCTCAAGATGTCCACATGATATATTGTCCCTAAGCCTTTTATCCATTACACACCTGATTGTCCTTGTTTGATTGACATGTGTTGTTTAAGTTTTAACATGATTATATGCACTAGTTGGATGGTTGTGTGTGTCAGAAAAGATGCAATTCCCAAGGATCAAAGGATTGGAATGATGAATAAAGCATATCATAACCATAAATTGATTATTGCCAATTGGGTTAGAGAAATTGGTAATGAGTAATTGTGATGAGAAGTTGTAAGTGGAAGGTCGTGAGTTCAAATTCCCATAAATTGATTATTGATTTGGAGTAAAGGTTTTTTCCTCCAGATTCCAATGTATGAGGCGACTTGAAATGATGGTAGTATTTGTATTTCCATGATATCTTAGCTTTCCTTCAAGTTTGTATGTGCAATTTTAGAGGGTTAAGAGTGCACCTTTATTTTAAGAGTTTAGCCTTATGGCAGATTCCAATAAGTTTCTGGTTTCTATAAACTAGTGCATGTCGAAGGGTTAGGTTGGTGCATAGTCCCATTGCATGACCATGTTGTGAAGCACATATATCAAAATTCCAACTCTTTGGAAGCTTATGAACTGCAAGATGTCCTTTCAATGAAGGTTGAGGTTGGTCCCTTTTCCTATTGATTATGATTTATATGGGTTTTTCATAGATTCCCTTATTCTGGGTAATAGTTGGTGCTTTTGTTGTTTCCTTTAAGGTAATTGATTCCTTTCTCGAGGTGGATTTATGGTCGAAGACTAAGAGGGGAAGTAAGGTTGAAAAGCATCACAATCTTTATGGTAAATAGATACCAAGATCACAGTTAGCAGGATGCAGGGCAGTGATTGTATAGTTTATAAACCCTATATTTTGGATTCTTATGGTTATTAAACAATATTTGTATTTATGAAAGAATGTTCGCCGATGTTTACTAGTAGCACCTTGGATTCTTACCAAAGGCTTCAAGATATTTTCATCGGTTAAATGATATGACTTCAAAATGCTTGCTTTTATTGAAGGTGTGAATTTACGTTATGATCTACTGCAAATTTGCATTTTTCCCAACCCAGTCATTTTGGCACAATCATATAGTGCTTCCTCGTTCCATATCCTTTTTACTTGATTGTCGTACAACATACATCAAGCAATTTATAAACCATTGGATAATGCAACACCATTTTCAAGACCTGCAACATCTCATTAAAGGGTAGAAGAGCGGATAAAATTAATACAAGTGAACCTAGTCAAGTTTGTCAAAATGGAGTTCATGATTTTGGAGATATCGTTATTGCAGTTAGGAGAGTGAATAAAGAAATTACAAGTATTTTTTTCTTGTGACTAGGGGAATCGACAACTGGGGACTGGGCTGGTACTTGCGTGACACGAGGTCCAGGGATCCATTCTCGCTACCACTATACCCCTAGGTTCCCCACAACATCCCGCATGCATGGGACACGGGTAATCCTATGTGTGATTTGAACTCGTGACCTCCTTTACAACATGTGACTTCATATCAAGCGAATCACCAATGAGCCACACCTGTGCAGGAATTACAAGCATTATTGTTACCACCGATACTACTTATATATTTAATGCTTATGAGCTGAGAAATGGTATCAAACCATTAACGAAACGATCAAAAACTTTAATTATGATTGTTGAAATATCCCAACCTGAAAGATGACTCAGGACAAATCTTGTTTAACGTTATTTAACTATGGCCAACTATGTTCTTATCATGTTGACTTATTCTCCTTATCAATTTTAATTGGTCTTGGACCTTCCTATGTATTCAGCGAGTAACATATTCCTGTTATGGTAAACATAGACCTCAAATCAAAGTATGGTGTCTTGTAATGTTGGATACAAAATAATGGCTTTTATACCTTCATATTCTTCAGTACAACTACAAATTGGTATTGTGCCTATTTTATTTTGGTTCAAACTGTGTTAGATATACTTGTTTTCTATACCTTGCATCTGCAAAAAAAATTAGCTTGCATCTGCAAAAAAAAAATAAAAGCATAAGAAAGATATCAAATAGAATTGTATCTTTCAAACCATAACACACTGTTTGTTGCTTTACATTTACCATCCTTCTAGGCTCTTCCATTGTATATCCTGCCTAGTTTAAAATAATTTAAATGAGGAAGTTGATTGTTGTCATGCCTTAGCAAGAGATGAAAAATATGAAGGAATACTGAAGAATAAGGTTATTCCGGAGGCTAAAGAGAAATAAATAGAAGTCAAGGAACTTCACTAGAAGCGTGAGGTAGGAAAATAAAATTATTTTGCATTTATTTTTAATTGTTACAAATTAAATCTCTGCAATTTAGGTTCAAATGCTTTCTTCTTTACTATGTTGTAATTTATCTTTTGGTTTGCTTACTTTAGGATCAAGTTTGATATAAAACATATTAGTTCCAAATGGTTATCCAAATGCTCCTAGAATTTCCCATTGGAACTCAAAACCCCTTGCTACAATAATTTGTCTACCAACTTGAAAATGTGCTTAGAATTTCATTTTATAATACATATATATTGTGCTTTTACTATTTTTGTCATGGAAAAAGGTAATCATAAATTTGTCTCGGACATCCATGCCTTAATAAACTCAACCAATCTATATTATCTTGGTTTTTCTAATGTTTTTTTATTTGCCCGTGATTACATAGGCATAAAATTGAGATGCCAATATCAATGAACAAACATCATACAATAGGAGGTAATAAACTGGAAATTTATCTCATCCATTTGGAACAAGACAAGATTTAAGTGAAAACATAATCAAACTTGAAGCTTTTAAGGGAAGATTATAATCTTCACACTGAAACTATATTCACATTCCTATGCATTGCAACCTTAATCAAGACTCCACACTCATTTTCGTTAGTCCAGAAAAAGAAACATTTGCAACAACTCAAAGCAATATTTGAAAATTTAATTATAAGCCTTAACTACAACTACTTGAGAAAACCCATTAAGTGTGGAACTAATATAATGGAAATTTTGATGTCACATCTCAAAGCCAATCTCCTCTTGAAGTAATTAATACGCATGGCATTAATCCAAAAAAGAGAGCTAGTAGAACACTACTATAATGAAAAGAAATCAAGAAACAAACTTTGTTTCCTCAAAATAAGGTATTATAACATCCATCCTCATCATGGATTTGCACTCATTAGGAATAGTTGATCCTCCTTTAACACACACTTCCACTATAGTAGGCTCCATGCCATAACATTTCCTCAACTTGTTCTCTGGAGGAGGTCCATTTGGATTATGGACGTGCCATACATATTTTGGTGGAAGCAAATAATCAACTGTGGATTCAAAACCAACCAACTCATCTACATTTATTTTATGATTGTCCCTCATGTCCAACCTTTGTAGTTTTGAAATATCGAAAATCCCTCTAATTTTCCTCAATGCACGACAACTTATAAGTTCTAGGGTTATTAGTGTGGTTGGCAATGTTCCAACCTCCACCATATCCTTACATAAATCAATGTTGTTCCATTGAAGTTTAGGGTAGACCTCCTTAGGAAAGTATACATCCTTTATTTTTGTCTTGTACATTTCTAGCTTCTCTAACATTTTCAATTGACACATGCCTTCGTAAATGGAAGAAGCAAATTCACTCAATGGTCTTTACCCTCTGGTGGAATTTTTTAATGATATTTTTTTTCTCCCTCAACCTTTTTAAATGGCAATTGACTTAATGGAAAATTCCCATACTTTTAAATATTCTAGGTTATTCAGATTCATAATATTTGGAAGCCTCTTCAAACTTTTGCACTCATATGGATCTAATATGCTTTTTAGATTTGTTAAATACCCAAAGGAGTTTGGAACAGTCTTCAATATTATGGAGGAAGTTGTTTATGTAAATGTTTGGACTTGATTGCATAACTTACATTACTCATTTTGAGATTCACATTATGCTTTTTTTACGAGAAACAACAAAAGAGATTTTCGGTTGCATACTTTGTTGATTTTCAGAATCAACAAATATCTTATGTTTATACCTTTTTGTTTTTGTTGAAGTAGTCTACATTTCCTTTATTATAGCTCATAGCAGAATTGGTAAATCAATGCAGAGTGTACCTTCTTGGAAATACGATATTGCTAATTTGTGTTTATTATTTTTAACAAAAAGACAATACATGTTTCCAACATATCATATGAAATACTAAAAAAATCAAGTTGTATAGGCATCTTTTCTATACACAACTTGTAATAAACCTAATTGGTTATTACGAGTGATATTTTGTAATGCATTTATTAGTTAGGATAATTAATTACTATTTATTAAGCGACATGTCTATTGATACATTTCGCTACCAATAGGCCAAATTTATACTTAGCCATTTCTATTGTAAATACATCATTCAATTATTAAAATATATATATTTATAAATAAATATCCAACATGTAAGGTTTTATCCTTAGAAGTGGTATCAGAGCTTCAAGCTCTCACTCACACTCGACGCTTCCACTCCCATTTATCCCATCCTCCATGAACCTTCATCTTCTTGGTGTTTTCTCCACGCTCACCCATGCTCTATTTCCATTTCCTATCTCTCCACATACATTCGTTGCTCATCCCCACAAACCAACACTTCATCCTCTTGTGTCCCCTTCCATGCTCAACTTCTTATTACCGCACTACTTCTTCACACACTGTCCTCCACTACCATCTCCTCTCCCACTTTGCTTCATGCCTCACCCACACACATGTCCTCCACTACCATCTCCTCTCCCACTTTTCTTTACGCCTCGCCCACACACATGTCCTCCACTACCATCTCCTCTCCCACTTTGCTTCATGCCTCACCCACACACATGTCCTCATTGCTCGCTCCCCTCTTTCTTGCACTTCTCTCCTTCTTTTCCCTCACCCATCCAAAATCCCACTCACTACCCTTCACCAAATCCCACCACTCTACCTGCGTACCGCCAACCTCCACTCACTCCCTTCCCCACCTCGTGCACCCAATTCCAATTCTGATGCCAATGCCAATTCTAAAGAAGATGGCAATCTTATAAATCCTAACAATGAAACACCAAATATTGATGAAGATGAGATTAGTGTTAATGACAATTATGAAAAAATTCAAGTTGTATAAGGATACAACGATGAAAATAGAAGCATTAAAGATGGTCCTAATCATCACAACGTAGAAGAAGGAAACTAGGAAGATAATTTGACACACAAAGATATAAACGTTTTACAAGTTGTTGCAATTCAATATGTTCGAGATCAAATGGTTCTCAAGGAACAACCAAAAACAAGATCATCAAATAAAGACGAGAATATAAATCATTTAAATATTTTTAATCAAACCCTAATGGATAAAATAAATACATTAAAAGTAGCTTCATCCTTAAAAGTATTTGACGAAATTCCAAATGAAGAATCTTTAACGAATCAGATTGAATTAAGTAAGTTGTCGGTAGTTGCCACAACATATAAGAAGAGCATACAAAATGTAATTGAAGATCCAACCACCCTTGTAGATCCATCGATCGACACTAAAGAATCTATATTCTAAATATTAATCAACACCATACCAAGGCATGCAAAAATACCTGAGTTCAACTTGTCGACACAAGTTCATCATGAAGATACCAGATTGGAAACTTAGAAGAATACTTCCTATGGTCATAATGGTTTTATCTACATAATTATATGCATGAAGAAATTTGAATGGAAATGTGACCAACTATTTCAAGAATTATTAAAACATGGTGCCATTATTAATAGGAAGAGTTCAACATCAACCACATCTATGCCCTTCTTAAGGAAAATTTTGTCAAGCACAACCTCTATTGAAGTTATGACTAATCAAACATCTAATAATTTAAGTAGATCACTCTTTATATAAGATTCGTGGTCGAATATTTTCAAGGCCAGATGACTTGTAATAAACCTAATTGGTTATTACAAGTGATATTTTTTAATGCAATTATTATTTAGGCTTATTAATTATTATTTATTAAGCGACATCTCTATTGATACATGTCGCTACCAATAGGCCATATTTATACTTGAGCATTTCTGTTGAAAAGACATCATTCAATTATTAAAAATATATATTTATAAATAAATATCCAACATGTAAGGTTTTATCCTTACACAGCTTGATTCGTTCAACTTGTATGATTTTTGAGAACTTAGTAAAGTTGAATGACAAAGATAAAGCTACCTTTGTGAGATATTTGGTCTGAAGAATTCATGGATCTATTGAAGTGGACTAAGCATTTATATTATATGTTGCACATGGATTGGCACCTTTCCATTGTCTCCCGTTGAGGGATACCCATCTATATTTCAAGATATTTGCAAGTTGCCACAAAGATATCATCATGTGAGAACATAAAAAAAAAACTATTAGTTATGGGATGGATTTAGAAGGTACTAAAGGTAATAGTTAACTAAAAATTTGAGTCAAATCAACTTCTCTAATTGAATCAAATGTTAACTAATTTTCTGTTTTGCTCTCATTTTAATTGTGTTGGCCTGTTTTGGCTACATTGTAACATCTTATGTATTTGTAAGATCCATTACTAGATATTTACTAAAATATTTGATGGTTCATCCTTGAACATTTTTTAAAGGAGATAATTGTCCTAGTTGATTCTCACTATGCAAGTATGCCATACATTTTATAAGTATAAGCCTGCTAGGAATTGCCCTTGGAAAAATTGCATAGCATGCCTGCATTGTGGAATCAAAAGCTCTTAAAAATTCATGGTAATCATTTAACTATCTACTGGGTCCTTTATCTCATTTAAATAGAGTAACTATAGGAGTTGAGAAAGTGGATAAGCATTGACTTGGCTTGGAGCATTTATCTCATTGCTGCAAACTATAAAGTACAAGTTTGAATGTTTGAATTGGAATCTAGAATTACATTGATGAAATATGGGTGTTAATATGCTCCTCTCCCCAATCCTTAAAGGGTGTTAGCTCAATGAAACAACACCTAACTTACAGGAAGGAGATTTTTGGCTCAATTCCTTTGTGCCCTACCATAAATTAATAAATGGTATTGCAATGTATTTTCTAAATATACTACCAATTGACGGAAATTAGTAAATAAAATGAGTAAATATACTACTAGTTGACAACAAATAATAATTACAGTGACTAAATATACTACCAGTTGATGGAAATAATTCACTTCAATGACTAAATAAACTACTAGTTGATGACATTCAATGACTACAATGACTAAATAAAATACTAGTTGATGGCAATCAATGACTACAACGACTAAATAAACTTTTAGTTAACAATAATCATTGACTAAGAAACTTCTAAATATACTACCAAGTTGACAAATTAGAACAACCAATAAATGTCTAAATTTGTTTAGTCATAAGTGTAGTTGTGTTATATGTGGCTGGCAATAAACTACAAATATCCATGATTGTCTTATGGTTATTGGAATAGGGAGTATGTTTTATGAGAAAATCTGCAGTAGAAATTTAGAAACTCATGGCATGCAATCAAACCGTGTAGTTGAAATTTTTTGTACAAGTCTCTATCTCTAACATTTAGTTTTTTGTTCATATATTCCTTGAGTTCATTCTTTTACATCCTTAAACAATTCGATTCCTATCTATGAGTCTCTTGAATTCTTTTATCCCCCTCTTTATCTGGGATTATCTTGCAAGTGTGCACTAGGATTGGCATTGAACTTTGATCTAACTCTATGATTCTTTTATCAATGTTTTGGTATGCTTGTACTTGTCTTCTCCATAAACTCAGCATAGATATTTTTCTATTATTTTTACTCCAGCCTTGAATGCTTGTCGTCTCATCCCAGGGCATCTAAAAATGATTAGTCACATCTCATACCATGGATAGTTCAACCCTACAATCTCAACGAAGGAACCAACATGGGAAAGGGTGGTATCAAACCATTATAAATTAATTTTGTCTTCATTAGTATATATTGTTATATCATTTTATGTGGTGGATCTAGTGTTTTTATTACATCATATTGGATACTGGGGAAACCGTGGTTTGCATGAGGGTTGAGTTGCAATGTGGACAATTGTTTAGGAGGTAGAACACTCTCTTAGAATCCCATCATAACTCTGATCTTCATCCCAATAAGCTTGATAAAAACCTATGGCAACGCTCATTTAGTGATTTTTTTCATTTTCCTCTCTTTTCATTTCTAGCACTTAGTTTAATTAGCTCGTTGAAGGGCATTTGGATTAATTAACCCTAGGTTAGCTTGTATTTATTTTGTTAAATTGTTGTTAAGAATTGATTTGAAACATGATTGAAGTACAATGATTAACCTGCAATCCTAACTAACTAATTAAGAATTAACCGTTAATTAATATGGAAACCTTTCTCCCTTCTCTTTTATTCAGATCTTCCCCTCCCCTAGGTTTTCTCGATTTTAACCTAAAACTAAGTGGTAACTTCGCTCCCTCCTTCGTCCTTGTTGGTGGTGTTTTTAGTGAGTTGTTTCCCCATTCCTACTTATATGATATACAATCAAATCACATAGTCTTAAATCAACCATGAATTACTTCCCACAACACAATTCAAAGATGAAAATTCATCTTCTTTTCTACCCAATCGCTTAGGAAATCCATCCCCTCTGTTGCTTTGTTGTAGGAAAGGGGAATTCGAATATGTTGCTTATCCTGTAGGTTCTTGGGATGGTATACATGACTCAACAATGGATAATTTTTAATAAATATATATTTGTTTCCTTGCCCTGTTATTCTCACTGGACATTGTAGCCATGGATTCCCTTTCATTCTCCCACTAAGCAAAAAACCCTCACAAAATCCTACCACTCTCAAGCTCATGGAAATTGTTGGTGCAAGTTGTAGGAATAGGGAAATTATGGATGCATGCAATTTTTTTAGCGTTCATAGTATACAAATGGGAGGAGGAAAAAGAACAAGATTACCTGGAAAAATCAAGGTTTAAATGACATTTACTTGCATGAGACCACATGTTCTATTCAAGTACAAGAAGGATTTGGTAAGAACACATGAGGCCGATGGGTGGAAGACTTGCAATCAACTTTGCAAAAGGAGGATATATAACATAAATAAACCACAAGTTGATGCCATCTCTCTAGAACCTGTTGTCTTCGTCTATCATGGGCTCATAGTCCCATCGTTTCCCTTTTACAATCTTTCTGGTTGTTTTGCATTATATTAATATTTCCCCTTTTGTATAGTTTTGCAACATAATATAATGTGCACCATGGAAATATCTATCCACATGGTGACTAATAAATGTAGAAAATTGTAGCCACGATAAATCACCTAAACACTAGTCCGCATTTCTATCCATTCTTTAGTCGAGCATCATCCTTGGGCTCCACTAGGAATAAATGCAAGGTATTTACAACATTGGGTCATTATGTACAACCTGCATTGGAATAACGACAAAGAATGTGCGCTATATCCTTGGAGGTCCTACATTCAATTCTATAGGGGCGTAGGGTATGTACATGTTTAAGTAATATTTTTTTATATATATTTATGTGGGGATGGAAAGGCACCAACAACCTCATTCTCACTTACGGCCTCAAGAGTGGTACAACTTGTATTTCCTATGTAGACCCCAATGCCCAAATTGTTAATCCTAGTGGGTTAGCTCAAGTAGTTGAGCATTGTGAATTTCAAGGAGGAGGTCATGAGGTCAATTCCCTGAATTGGACGCCTCTATGAATATTGTGGGCCTCACTTGATGTTCCCACCTAGTTAGGTTTCCAAAAATACTACTAAATAGTTTTCCCTGAGTACCTTTCTTGAAATGTCGAGAAGTGTGTGGAGGGTTTCTTGTGATGTGCAATTTGTAGAAAAAATTCATTGGGTCATTACAATTAGACCACAAGGCTTGACCCATATCAAAATAACCGTATAAGCACATTTTGATCACATCTAACCCAAGGGTCAAAAGTAAGATATTATAGTGTGCTCCATGGAGTTCCTATAATTATTACAAGGCTAAGATACACAACATCTCAATGTCACTTTGTCCTCAAATTATATTTCCCTTCCTCTAAACTCATAATACAAATATCTACCTTGGTAGTCTCTATACGTTATAATATATTTGTGAGTTAGCAGGTTTACCAACACTATTGCTTGAGTGAATTTCAAATTCACTACCAACTTATGCAAGTGTAGATTTATATTTTGGTAATGGAGCTAAATAATTATTAGAATTTTTAAATGAAGTCCTTGAAGATGTTCAAGATAGCTTGACTAAAACCTAGTGGTTTATTGATAAGACCCAATTTCCCCAAAAGGTGCAAAGAACGTTGAACTGAAATAATAACGTAATGGGAATTTGGCAGAAACTAATAATGTGACATAGATCTCAAATATTTTAGAGTAAGTTGTTCTCGATAATATATTTAATTAATTTGAGAAGGCATTTCCTCCTTTAACTTAACTTGATAAAGTATTATTCTAATTGATAAAGGTAAAATAAATTTCAAGTTATTGTGCAAGAAAAAAATGAAAGCCTATGTGTCAACAATAAAACAAAACTTGTGAAAAAGCCACAATGATTTTATTTGAAAATAAACTCACCTCCGTTGAACAAATCACAAATTTTGAATATGTGCAAATGGAATCCAAACTTAAAGAATGTAATGCCCATGGATGAGGGTTTCAAGTGAGAATGAATATATTCACACCAAAACTTGTGTCGAGATGCAACACTCATTGTCTAACTTTCATCAAGTTTAAACAAACATTTAAATAGTGAGCCCCCACTAATGGGAAGCTTCATCTTTCCAAGAGGCCTATAGTATGTCCTCCATGTGGACACCATGCGTTGTCTTACCAAGAAGCCTAAAGTAGTTTTTTCATGCGTTGTCCATCTAAAGTAGGTCCTCCATGTGGTGGTCCTACAAAGGTTGGATTATTGAGTTGATAAGTGCTTTTTCAACGTGGAATTGACTCTAAATTTAAAATCCTCAAACATAGAACATGGTTGTAAATGCAACTTTGATAGCCATAGCAAGGCATAGTGGAAAAGCTCATATAAAAAATATCACATTGCTTCTTCCATTTAAAATCCCATAAGATTCCTTAACATTATAAAGGTAATAACTTGGCATTTTAAATGTAATCAATACTTCAATAACAAAGAAATTATATATATATATAATTTATTCATTTAAAATTATTATTTAAATATTGGATTAGAATTAAACGTATAGTTTATATATTTTTCTTATTAATTTTAAGTATTTCAAAATAATATTAATGTAATCTTTTGGTCTTAATAAAAAATATGAGAACCTTTGATGTATCTCTTCTTAATAATGAGTTATGCTATTTAACATAGGCTTCCAACAAATACTAAAAATTCCTATCAACAATGAAATAAAAATTTATAACCTAATTAAAGAAATTGATTTTTATTTTGAGTAGTTTCATTTCTAAATAGAAGAAATGAGAAATGAGAGAAAGTTTACTTCAAAGTTAGTAGGTTTGCCAACACTATTGCTTGAGTGACTTTCAAATTTGCTACCAACTTATGCAAATTGAGTTTATCAAGGAAATTTTAATTGAGACAAATCATAACATGTGGGGAGATTTTCTTGGTGACTCCAAAATTCATATAAATTTTGAGTTGGTAAAGAACATAACATATTATATTCTTGAGTTAGTACCACAAAATGGGAGAATTTATGTGCTAATAAAAATCTTGTTGCACCTCCACACCCTTTTCTTGTTAAGCACCTGCCCATATGCCTATTTTATAACCCTTATCGTACCACTGATCTACATGCCCCTTTCATCCACCCTTATTGGACCACTACCCCTAAGCTAAATACCATTTTCATGTTGGGCAATCTTGTTAGTTCAATGTCAAGGTGTGGATTTAAAATAAAAGAAACAAATCAATATATTTAGTCAATGCAATTTGATCTATACTTTGTAGATATTTGATTCTCACTAGGCCTAAACTATAATAGTTTTGGATTCCAAAGCAAACAATAATAATTTATGTTTTGGTGTTCAAGAAATATGCTTAGCATCAAAACCTCAAATTTCTATAAAATATATGTCCATCCAAATATTCTTTGGCTCATTAAGCTACACAACATTAAAAGGTAGGATGAGGACCAAACTTAATCACTACTTATGGCTCTTTTAATTCAAAGGAATAATGGTTGTCACATTTTCCCCATAGGTGGGTCTAAGTGGGTGGATTTGACTCTCCTTTCAGTCAAATTACCAAAGGAGACCTTGATTGATTTTGGTGATTGTAGGCCCCTTTCCTATGGTGGGATTCATTACCCTCCCTCCTCCTAATGTTAATATACACTTGGATTTGGATTCATACATGTTCTAGGAAGAATCTTATTTAGGAGGTACTTACTTATTAAGGGGCATATTCTATTTTCCAATTAGAGTTATGGGATGCTTAAACACTCATTTTTCATTGTAGTTTGATTACACATGTGAATTGGTAATTATTAATTAATTTGAGATGAGACATATAAACAACATGATGTCTCCTTGAAAAACCAAAACCTTAATTTGAGTAGTTTACACATTGTAGTGAAGGATGTAGATCATGATTATCCCTTAAGAACACAGATCCCCAACTAAATTTAGAGTTGTCTATCTACTTGCAAATTTGTCAACCTACTCATATGTTACCTTGGACTTTGGATACCAAAACAATTGTGTGCTTGATGGTTTTCCCTCTACATTTTGAAGGCATAATTTTCAACTTAGCCAATTGAATTTAATAAAAGATATGGAGTAATACAAACTTTGTAGAGTGATTTTTTTCTTTATGGCATTGTATCATAGAAATTCCAAAGGTTTACCATTCTTTGTTATCATTAGGGGAAACTGCATGGAGAAAATATTAAAGGATATTCATTTGCTTGTCTCGTCTTCTATCCATTTTGAGAATGGTTTATAATGTTCCCTAAGCATTTCAATAACAAGAATTCCCATTTCTAGTTTTGTTTTCCTTCAATTGGTAAAGTTTATCTCCCAACTTTCTAATACTTAAGATATTGATAAACTTCCCTCATTCATTCTTCTCAAGTGTGAATGTAGTCTTTAATAATTGTAAATTGATATATGCAAGGTTAGGAGCTTTAACAAAAAAAACATGGCCTTTATTAGTTATTGAGTTATCTCCACTTAGATCTATTAAGGAAAATCCCTTAAAAGGAACAAAATATGATTTTGTAGGAATCTAAACTAGATTGGCATTCCTTTATAATATGATAAGAAATGGTTTAGGAATCTAAACTAGATTGGCATTCCTTTATAATATGATAAGAAATGGTTTAGTCAAGTTTTGTGGGAATGTCCACTTGTAATTATATATAGTTTTATACTTTATCAAAATATTCACCAAATGTTTTATATATGTATACTAGAATATTGACATCTTGTCCTTTGAATTTTTTTACATATTATGAAGATTCACCCATTTGTTATATTATTAACTTTAGAGGTAGTCTTAAAATTCCTCTTACTAGGAAACATAACAAAACATATCCATGATCATCCGCAAAACATAAGTCCATATGTCTAGCTACTCTCTAGTTTGGTTTTGGCCACAGGTTCTATACTAGCAATCTATGTAAGGTACTTACATCATGGGGTCATCAAATTCATCCCATAATTCTTGACACCCATCAAAATAACCACACATTATCCATATGTACATAATCTAATTGTATCCAACCCAAGGATCTAAACTAGGGTATTATGGTGGGATCCACAGAGTTCCTATAACTATTACAAGACTAAATATAGAACATATAAGTATCACATTCTACTCACAATATATTTTTTGTTCTAAATTCTTAATTCAAACCTCTACCTTGGTAGACTCTACATATCATAAAATATTTGTAAGGGATAACATATTTGACAACTATATTGCTCAAGTAACTTTCAAGTTTGCTACCAATGAATGCAAGTGGAGCTTAAATATACTCTAGAAGTGGAGCTCAATACTAGAAAAACAAATGCCATAGTAACGATACAATACAAATATTGGGTGTCATTTCTACACGACCCTTTCTCTAATCACTATTATTGTGTTTATTCCTTTATCCTTAGGTAAGCTTCATATTTGACATCCCTCCTCTCATTTCCAAAAACTTTAAAGACATAGTATTAGATCTCTCTCTCTCTCTATCTCTCTCTCTCACACACACACACATACTTTTTTTTTAGATGGACCACATGTTTAGTTGCACATTGAAGAAAGTTTCAAAAATCCCCTGGAGCAAAAGTTGAAAGATAGTTATTTTTTGAAACATGAAATGAACATTGTTCATTTCATAACAAATATCCAAAATAAGAAGGAAAATAGGCAGAAATCCATTTAGGATAAGTAAATAATAAATGAATGAATATATGAATAGAATGATACGATTACAATGCCATTGGTAAATATACTTATATACACATTCACTGGTCACCATTGATGATAGGTCATGCCCCTTAATTAAGTCATACATTTTAGTTAAGATGTGTCCTTTCTCGGGAGGTAGGTGTGAGGGGGATCCCATTTGATCTTGAAATAAATGCAATGCTTACTTATGAATGGGGGATGTGACATACAACTAAATATTAGGATGAGAGGTATTCCTTATACATGGGCATGGAATTCATCATAATTCTCAATATTCAAAAGTTCTCAATCCTTTGAGATTCCTTGTTGATGATTACACAAACAAGGAAAAGGATATCTAAGGAAGAAACGTCTATTGGGCAACTTTAATAGAGAATTATCATCAATTTTATTCAAATCGGCGAGGGAAATCTCATATATATTTGAAAGCATAACAACTCAAAAGACAACAAGATAATGTTGTTTATATGGATCGAGGAATTCTTTAAAAAATGGGGCCATCCTCAACCCTGGTGGCTAGTCTAAAGTTTTTATTATTACATTGATTTCATGAATGTCATGGTTATGGACACCTCAAAATACCATCTTGGCATGTGTGACACTTGGTGCATTTTAAATGCACCGAGTATCAAGACCAACCTGCAATTACCCCACTGCAAGGGTGCTCTATACCTCCAAGCCTTCATTCTCCTTGATGGATTATCAGGCTCACTTTCTTATTACATGGTGTTGCTTGTTGGATATCTCTGCCAAGAGATATCCAGTTGAATGTCTATGTAGTTTCAGCTCTGTTGGGGTCTCTTTGTGTTATGGGTGGCCTTCCAGGTAATTCCTACAAGCATTTTTCCAGCCATTAACAGGTAATTCCACTTCTTCATAGTTTTATAGTGTTAGAAACATCACCATAGAGCAATAAAATAAAAATTAATGCATACACAAAGGACATAAGAGCACAATATAAGAGATACACCGACATACATGGTTCACTCGATATGGGATACATCCATGGAGAAACAATCAATCCTTTATTTTTTTTTGTGTCCAACAAAATGAATAAATGTAACCCAATTACAAGATGAATGGCACTCTAGATATCATTGTACATCCTGCTTCTTTCCTTATTCCTATATAAAAATCTATAGCCAAACCATCTCTTTACTAGCCTCTATAGTAGCAACATACATTGCTTTTGTTTTTGAAAGTGTGACAACCTTTGCAGTTTCAAAATCCAACTTACTGCTATTCTACCTACAATAAAAACATACACTATGGTGCCCCTCCTGCTATCGTTATCACTTGTCATATCTCAATCAACATATCCCAGTAGAATAATGTTTGAACCTCCAAAACATAATGCATGAGTAGTAGTAGCTCTCAAATACTTGAGAATCCACTTTACTACAGCATAATGCTCTTTGCCTAGATTGTTCATATATATACTCACAACTCCCACTACATGTGCAATATTTGGTCTTGTGGACACCATCACATACATAAAGCTACCAATTGTTAATGAATATGGGACCTTAGACATGTATTCTATCTACTCTTGTGTCTCAGGACACATCTACTTAGTTAGTTTGAAATAGTTGGCCAAAGGTTTACTAACTGGTTTTGCACCGTGCATTCTAAACCCATTCAACACCTTCTCTATGTACTCACCTTTAGACTATGCCAATTTGTGATTTTCCCGATCTCTTGTTATTCTCACCAACCAAGGATTTTCTTTGTAGCACCTAAACCCTTCATCGTAAATGAATTAACTAATTTCCTTTTGAGCACATTTATATCACGCATGTTAGAACCTACAAAAACTATGCCATATACATATATTAACAAGATAATATAGCTTCCATTATCTAGCCTTTTAAAATAAACAAAGTGGTTAGAATTACATCTAATATAACCTTGTTTTGTATAAACTTGTCAAATTTCAAATACCACTACCTTGGATCTTGCTTTAGGCCAAACAAGCTCTTCTTCAACCTGCATACTAAATTCGTCTTCCCTTTAACCTCATACCCCTATGGTTGCTACACATAAATCTCTTCCTCCAAACACCCATAGAGAAAAGTTATTTTTACATCTAATTCTCCAACATGAAAATATTCTATTGACACTAGACTTAAAATAGTCATAATTGAATTCATTTTAAAAACATGAGAAAATATTTTATCAAAATATATACCTTTCTGATTTATGCAAACCCCTTTACAACAAGTATGGCCTTGTATCACTTTTCTCCTTCATCTTATTTCTTCAACATGTATATAGGTAAAAGAGACCCCTAGTATCCTTCCTCTCTACCTTTATATTCCCCTATTATCCATGATCAACACATTACCTGATGTCTCTCTTTTTTTTCGTCACATTTTCTCGCTAAGGATAACACCAACAATATGATCAATTTTCAAAGTGTTTGAACCAGAGACAAAGTTACTTATAGCTAAGATCAAGCTATTCCAACTTTACGGAAATGAGCACAAGATTTTAAATATCCCTAAACTCATCATCAAAGTTCACTACAGAGCTTAACTGATTAGTAACCATATTCAATTCATTTAAATGGTCGACAACAAACCCACCTTCTGCCATATTCATATTAAATCATCTCTTCATTAGAAATAGCTTGTTGGAGGTCAATGGTTTTTCATAAAGTTTAGCAAATTCCTTCATCAGATCCTCCATTGACTTTTCGTTTGAAATATTGAAATCCAACGATGTTGGAAAGGAAAACCGTATCATTCCTAGTTCTTTTATGTCAAGAACCTCCCATTCTTCGTCCTTCTAAGTTTCCAACTTCTTTGCTTTTCTTCCCAATAGGAGGAAACCATCCTTTGATATAGAAAATATTCCATTTGCATATTCCATAGCTGGTAGTTTTGGATGTTAAATTTCTCAAGCCTAAACTTTTCTTCTTCCGCAATTTCTCCCACTCGAACCAAGAACCCTCATTTCCTACGATTTTATCATCTAAATAGACCTTCAAATCTGATACTAATTGTTAGAAACAAGATCACAAAGAAATAAAGTAAAAAATGAATCCATAAATAAAACACATAAGAGAAAATTATAAAAGAGACACCAATATACACGGTTCACCTGATATGGGATAGATCCATAGAGAAACAACCAATACTTTCCTTTTATTATGTTCATCACAATGAAGGGATACAACCCACAACGCATCTGCTGCAACCTCCTCTTCTCTCTCACACACCCTGCACAGTCGTAATACAATGCCCTCTTTAAAATATGGTTTCTTTCCAGGGAAAAAATACAGAAACATAATCTCTACCATCATATCTATAACCTAATGATGAACGATCCAGCTTGACTACGAATTATAACATTTTACAAGGAAACTTTTCCAAAATTTTCTCTTTCGGGGTGCTACCCCCAAACCCTCGCTAGGGAGGATCCAAAAGGTTGTAACCCCCCCCTGGTGACAATAATGGGGGGGGGGGGTTCCCCCCCCCCCCCCCCNGATATCCCTTGAGTTTTTAGCACATTTGGGAAGTTTGGTGGTTTGACCTCTTGTTGGTTTGATTTTCCTAGACTCTCGAATTGGGGATTGGTGAAGGACTTAGGATATTCCCAAACCATGTCAGGTTCAATATGGGGCTCAAGTATAGGTGAGATACAAGGATAAATTAGAGAGATTGGGAACTTGATGAGAAGGCTCTACTTGTATTCAGAGAGTGTCATAGAAACAATTGATCAAATTTGTTCTCATGTTCATGCACATATGGATGCTTGCTTTGATAAATTAGAGATCTAAGTTAGGGAGCATGGGGGATAGATTGAAAATCTAGTTATAGATTCAGAAGACCAGAATGAAATGGTGTCGGTAGTCACTTAGAGGTGCCACTCGCAAAATAACATGTCATTGACTCCATAATGCTATATGAGAACTCTCAAGCTTCATATGTTTGTTATGACGATTGTGGAGATCTCAAGTTCTCATGATCTGATGAAGGAAGACAAGAATTTGGATGTATCTTTTAGTGGTCACAACTCTCCTTATATTACGTTTTATGTTCTTTTTTGGCATAGTTCTAATCGAAGATTTTATAAGAGTATGTAGTTTTATCTTTTTTTCATAAATGTAATCTTTGTTATAGTTTTTTTGGCTGAATGGAATTTTTAGGATATAGCTCTTCTAGGACGAGCAATTTTGTAGAAAAAGGGGACACTGTGTAATCTCTCAGATGTATTCCTCATCCTTTTAATACAAAAATCCTACTCGTTTCGATTAAAAATAGAAGAAGATGTGTCCTTTCACTTTTATTATTATTATTGTTATTATTATTATTATAATAATATTATTATTTATTTATTGATGTCTATACATATATTTGTGTTCATTACATTGCTTTCCACTTTATAAATGATTTGTCCTCGAAGCATATTTATGGAAATACCTTATCTCGTGTTCTGGCTCATAATGTTTTCTCATGATCCTTCATTCTTGTAGCTATGATAATTGATGATACATGACAATATGATATTGTAAGCACCTAGCATAATTTTTAAGTTGTTAAAGGGTCTTGGCACCCTGATTCGATTTTCTATGGATTTGTGTAGGAACAACTTCTATATTGAGACCAAATTGAATCAAACTTAACATTATTTGGAATGCGGTTTAAATTGTTTTATGGAACATTGATACACATATCAGTTAAAGTATCAATTCTTGTGGTTTGGATGTAGATAAGGTTTCCTTGTAGCATGATTTTCCTTATCATACTTGTAGTGCCTTCCTTATTCACCTTTGGTATGATGTCTTATGCATGCCCTTGTGTTGCTTTGTTGATCATTGAATATTTATTAGAAAGGACACTTGGATTTTCCATCATGTGTACTTCGATGTTTAAATATATCCCTCATTCAATTGGACTTGCATCCTTAAGATTTGCAATTTCGAATAGATCTATATTGATTCTTGGCTCTATGACTCGGATTTTTACAACTAAAGACTTCCCTATTTTAATAGAATCAATCATTGTTTCTTTATCAATTGCTTGTTCCTAGTTGGTAAGTTGTTATGGCTTTCCCTGTAGTGAATTCTTATCATTATTTAACTTCTTGATTTGAGAAAGTTAGCTTTAATTATTGTACCTTAGGAAAAAAGTTTTTCATCTTGATCAACGACAACCTTGTCAAATTCCTTTTGCATCTTTTGCACCGACTTCTAATTATTTCGAGGGATCACCTTTGAGATATATTTTAAGTCTTCTGATGATGGAGTTTTTGTATCCAATTTCATTGCAACGTTATGGAATGTTATATTCTTCTTATTATTGGGAAAAGAGGATGGCCCTGGATAGAACTAAAGAGGCTTTGGAGATTGACTCAGCCATACATGATCTCCTATCTTCCAAAATCTCAGGTATCCTGACTGTCGATGAAAACACTCAGCTTGCTCAGCTTAAGGCTAGAAAAGATGCGTTGTTAGTTCATCAGGTACTCACCTGGAAACTCAAGAGCAGGATTGATTGGTTAAACAAGGGTGATGCAAACACTAAATTTTTCCATTCCTATGCCTCTTCCATAAGGAATTCGAAATCTATTTGGGCCCTCAAGGATCATAGTGGTGAATTGATTGAGGATGAAACAAAGCTTAAAGGACTGGGTGCAAAACACTTTTCTGACTTATTTGCGGATGTTGGTTCTTCAAACATTGAGGCTCAACTAAATGTCATTAGACTTTTCCCTTCCTTTGTCCAGGAGGAAGATATTGATATTTTTTTGGCAGAGTTTACACTCTCCGAAATTGAAAGTGTACTTAAAGGCTTCAAAAAAGATAAAATCCCAGGCTAGGATGGTTGGCCTGTTGAATTCTACCTCCATTTCATTGATCTGGTCGGTCATGACTTACTTAGTGTTGTAGAACATTCGAAGGTTGAACGGAGGCTAACTTGTTCTCTCAATGATACTTTTATAACCCTCATACCAAAATGTGACAAGCCACTTACATTTGCTGATTTCAGGCCTGTTTCCCTTTGCAACTTGGTCTACAAAACCATTTCTAAGATGGTTGCCAAAAGACTTAAAACCTTAATGGACAAAGCCATCTCTAGAAACCAGTTTGGGTTTCTCCACAACAGACAAATCATTGAGCCTGTGGGTATTGCTCAAGAATTTCTACACGCTATTAAACAGGAGAAGAAGAAGATCCTGGTTCTTAAGTTAGGCTTGGTTAAATCCTTTGACAGAGTAAATTGGTATTTCCTTAGATTAGTCCTCTTATAGATTGGTGTACCGGTTGTGGGTGTCAATTGGATTATGGGCTATGGGAATATTCTAACTTTGTTGTCCTCATCAATGGGACACCATACAGGTTTTCTCCTGTCTTGAGGGGCATTAGGCAGGGATTCCCTCTTTCCCCTCTCCTCTTCATCTTGATCATTGAGATTCTGAGTTTACTGATTACCAATGCACAACATAGAGGGTCTATTACAGGTGTCAAGGTGTCACAAAGCTTATATCTTACACACTTGTTATTTGTCGATGATGTCATACTGTTTGGTCTTGGGACGGTGCAAGAATGGCAGCATTATAAATTATTATTAGATCTATTTTGTACTGCTGCATGTATGAAAATCATAGATGAAATATCTTATTTTTTGTATAATGATATTAATGAGACAAGTAGAGCAAGGATCCTCTCATTGCTGCCCTGTAAAATGGATCCCATGTCTGTTGGATTCAAGTAATTGAGCTTCTATCTTTATTCATTGGGATATTTTGTTAATGATTGGAGATGGATTATCAAGAAGTTTGAAAAAAGGTTTAGTAACTGGACTTATAGGTTATTATCTCTCGGAGATAGACTGATTTTGATTAGATCAATTCTATTGGGACTGGATGTTTATTGGCTCTCTCTGGCTCGTATGCCCAGAACTATTTTAAATTATCTCTGTCATTCCATTTTCAATTTCCTTTGGGGAAATTCAAATGGGTACTCCAAAGTACACTTAGTTGATTGGCATACGATCTCTCGTCCTTATGAATTGGGTGGGTGGAATAATAATAACCTGCACTGGTTCAATTTGGCTCTTAGATTGAAAAGCTTATGGTTGGTATTAAATGGCGATGGCATCTGGTCCACCATTGTTAAGCATAAATATCTCAAAAATAAACATGTCGATGAATGGCTTCGTCAACAAGTGTTTACGTTTCAGGGTACATCCTATTTCTAGAACGGTTTCATCAGAGCGATCTCTTGGATTACCAAATGTCTGGGATGGAAGGATAGGAATGGTTACAAAATAAAAATAGGTATTGACCCTATTGCGGGCCTAAACTCTGATTATATCGTACCTGTGGATCTTAGGGTGTATTTGGAGGACTTCGGTGTCACTCACCTCTTTGATGCACGCAATGGGGGTATTAGAACTGCCTCACAGACTTACTGGGTCTTTGCGAATGACCTGGATTTAGAAGGACACTGGAAGGAAACCTAGACCAAATATATTGATGGGTTATCTCATGGATGCATCAAATTGGGTGGGGGATTGGACACTCTTGTCTCGATGTTCAATAAGAGAAATGGTATGATCAATGCTAATTTGGCTTATGAACTCATCTCTTACAACATGATCACTGAACTCCTAGATAGAGCTCTCATTAAGATCTGGAATTGTAATATCCCGTTGAAGATTATTTGTTTCAATTGGTTATGTTTATCTAATTGGATAAATACATGGGATAACTTAAACAAGAAGGGATGGATCGGTCCCAACTAGTGTTGCTTATGTAAATGTTCATCTGAGATTGTCAATCACCTTTTTATTGAATGTTGTTTCACACTTGAGGTTATCCATTCCCTCGGTATAGTTCTTCACTATCCTATTGTTTGGATAGAGTCCACCTTTCTGCAGAATCTTGAACACTGGTTCAGTATTGAAAAGAATCTTAGTTACTTGCCTCTCTTGATGTGTTGGAAACTGTGGCTGACCAAGAACAGGTGCATATTTGAGGATCATAAGCCTAATATTAAGTTTATTGTGCATAATATTATTGATCAGCTATAGCAACATCTGGTATCCTCTCAGCCGAAACTTAAAAGGCGAATCATTGGAGCTACTCCTATCTTTGATTACCCGGCTGGCTTCTTTGATGGGGCTTCAGCCAAAATGATGGGAGGCATTGGTGTTCATATCCTCATTAGTCAGGATCATTTTTACTATTTGAAAATGGGATGTGGTCAGAGCACCAACACGAGATCAGAATTACTTGCACTATGGACTCTTCTGGTTACTTCCAAAATGATTTGCCTACCATGTCTCCATATACATGGTGAGTCCTCTACCATTATCAATTGGTTCAATAGGAGAGATGACCTCTCTGCTCTCAATCTTGATGGTTGGTGCCAAAACATAAGATATCTAGAATCATCCTTCCTCCATCTCAATACTTGCCATGTTTACAGAGAATACAATGTTCAAGCGGATGGCTTATCCAAAGAAGCACTTTCTTTGGCCTTAGGCCTTCTTTATCATTCATAATTTTCTAAGGGTGTATGTACTGGGAATGGTACATTACAACTATATTAGCTTTGTTTCTGCCTACTCTATTCTCACATCTTTGATGTTCTTGAGTATGGTTACATTTTATACATCTTGTGGATGTCAGAGGTGGACTTGTCTTCTCTTTTTAATGACACGCCCATAAGTGCTTCTCTGGATCAGCCATTTTGACTTGACTTGTCCTCTCAGTAACATGGTGGAATCCGACGGAGAATGGGTGAGGCTATTAGATCCTATTTTTCTACTGTTGGCAGATCCTTTTTTATTGTTGATAATCTGTTATGAGACTATGAGGCAATGCATATTTTTGTTGTGGAGTTGCCTTGTGAAAAGTTTTGCTTGATGATGTAAACAGGTTACCTTTGATTCTATTGAATAACAAGGTACTGATATTTTCTTCTAGAAAAAAAGACAGTTGCAACATTGAACTCAAATATGAATTTATAATCATTCATATTTAGTTATGAGTCCTTAATTTCATATCTATCACAAAAAGTTATTTTATTTTCGATATACTTAGTTATAGAATTAACACTTGATTCACTAAGTTGATATTAATCTAATATTCCTTCTAGTCTAACAAAGATGAATGCTAATCCATTTTCCCTCAATAGTCCATTTGAATTTTATAATTGTTGAAAAAATTGTTTAAATTTTTTTATAAAGGAACCTTCCTTCTTTGCTAAAAATACCTAAAACCTTAATTATTTTTTAATAAAACCCTAATATATATATACACACACAAGTTTTATTAAAAAGTAAAAAAAAATATTTGAGTAAAAGTAGGTTATATAACCATAGCCTACTTTTACTCAAATATGTTTTTTTACTTTTTAATAAAACCCGTATATATATATATAACTTAAGTTTCCTATAACCACAGTCTACTTAATTTAATTAATTACTTAAGTTTCCTATAACCATAGCCTACTTTTACTCAAGTATTTTTTTTGAATTGTTGCACATATATACCTCCAAGGTACCAACTTTGACTTATATGTATTACTTCTTTATATTTTTCTCTCTTTTTATTGACCTTCACACACTATACCAATCCATGATTTTCCATGTTGATGATACATACCTTTTCTTTGTTATTGACCATCAAATGGTACAGTGGCAACACATACATTTTCTCTCTTTTTATTGACCATCAAATGATTTTCTACGGTGATTTTCTACGGTGATGGCATATCTGTCCATGATTTTCTATGGTGGCGGCATATAATAAGTATTTATGTTCATTGCAAAACACAAGACATCCATTCAAAGATGTAGCCGATTTTGGCAATTATTGAAAAATCTATAAATGTGTATTTTTTATTCTTAGAGTTCTTTTGTGGAGGATTTGGTGGTGATCTATCGACATGATGAATATCCGATCTCAATAATCTAATATTGTATCTAAGCATGTGATCTCTCGAGCATGATCATCGAG
Organism: Pseudotsuga menziesii; assembly: GCA_001517045.1. NCBI lineage: Eukaryota > Viridiplantae > Streptophyta > Pinopsida > Pinales > Pinaceae > Pseudotsuga > Pseudotsuga menziesii. Next base: position 295,037 of record LPNX010044482.1, read on the forward strand.
ACCACAATGGATTCTTGTGTTAAACCAAGAACATAACAAATGTCTTTTTATATTAGATTTCTTTTTCTTTAATTCAAATTGAGCACAAGTCACTGATAGTGATTGTTTATTTAAGAGCAAACTTGGTCTATTTATGAAACCATAAATGCTTGGTTTTTAATCATTGTCAAAGGTCCCATTTTGGGTTAAGCATGTTCATTTTGTTTTGAAGACTAGCTATATGTTTCTTTACCCATTTTGTAACGCCTTGGCTAAGTCTAAACTAAGTTTATTACCATAGACTAAAACATTAATATAATGAGATCTACAATCTTGCAACTTTGTAGTTTTTTTTATTTGAACTTATGATTTTGTGATAAAGTTGTGTTGGAGGTGTGATAATTATAATTGAAAAAGTCTATTAGATTATGAACAAATTGTTTTCTATTGTCCATATAAGCATGCAATGACTTCTTACTCAAAATAAAATACTAGACTAGAAAGTAAAAGAGTAACAAATCTACATGGTGGAAGGATGAATTGGAATTGCTATTGGGTGGCACCAAAAGGGAATTTAAAGCTATTTAAATTCGTTGTCTCTGTAAATGACCTTATCTCATAAAAAAATAATCTGTAAATCATGAAAATCTCCATTACATATTGGTTATCTAACATGTAAAGATGTTTATTGGTTGTAGCTTGGGCCGTTGTGAGGAATGAATGTTATTCTTCCCACCCAAGTTCAATTCTATAAGTGGTATGTTTGTTCTTGTTGAATCCTCATGTAATAAATGAATAGACCTATGTAATAAATGAGTAGACCTATGTTTGATTCTAGCAAAACCTTGACATAAAAGTAAGTTCAATGCCCAACATATCCAGAACTGGCAAGATGGAGATCTCGAGCACTCACCAGCTCTCGGCTTCATCTCCCGCTGGTTCTTATCAGTTTTTTTGGGTGACTTTGCACCTGGATCTCTCAGTCGCTTTCCTTGATTGATCTGCATGGTCTTTCTCTGGGGTTTTTTGGGGTTTTTATACATCCATGTCTGTTTAGGGTTTAGGGTCTTGTTTCTCTGGTGTGTTGGGTGTTACTGGGCGGATATCGACTTGGAGTCCCTCCCCTGCTATGGGGGACTAGTACCAACCAAGTGTAACAAAAAGTGGGAAGGACGTCGATTATCAGCTGTCTGCGCAGTCCCTTGGGGTTTTTCTTCTTGCTTTTTCGCTGAGGTTTCTCACCATTTCCCAGACCTTTCTGGTCTTAGTCTTTCTGCCTGTTTGGTTATTGGTTTCTCTGTCCAATGTTAGGGCTCCCATATTGCAAAATTACTGGTATGCTCTTATGCTCTGCTATTTTGGTTTTTCTGGAATATTGGTCGCCACCCTGCATGGCTTTGGCATCGTTCTTTCCTCTGTTTGATGATATAAGGAAGAGTTGACCCCATATCTTTATTTTTGTGGTTTTTTCTGTCCGTTGGTGACTGTCACTAGTCATTGGGTTGACTCTGGGACCTGATTCACGTGGGCTAAGGGTTCTTTCTGTGACTGGGGTATCATTCGCTTTCACCTCACTCTTGTCCTAGGGTTAACCCTTTTCCTTCTTGGTTCTTCTGTTGGTGGTCGCTTTTTCTTCTTTTTATTATTGGGTTGTCCCTTGCCCATGTGCTGTTGACTCTTTACCCCTGTCTGTAAGGTTTTCTGGCACAGGGTGGGGTTTGGACCATACCCTATTTTTGAGTCTGTCTAACATCAGCTTTCATCGTGGTTGGTTGGGAGCCACCCTGTCGGGTTCCTTAGATTCTGGGGCGTTGAATATGTCTGATGGTATGCCTACCTCACGCTTTCGAAGGAAAATGAACTCCAAATGAATTAAAGCGCTTGAAGGCCGTTATAGATTTGTGCTCGGCCATGATGTATTTTTGGACAGGGTTTCTTCACTTTGCACTCGCGCGTTGGTCGGGCGAGTTTAGTATGCTCGTCTGAACAAAGCCGAATGGGTAGAATGGGCCACCGCGCATTGGAAGCCACTGATTAATTATGTTCCCACTATCAGTCTTTTATCGAGAGGATGGATTACCTTCGTCTTTCTCGAGGAGGCTCACTGTTCTCGCATTCTGGAAGGGACCTGACGTATGGGGAACGGCTCCTTGGTCCTTGATCGATGGAACTCGGGGTTTGACCCTCTCCGGGAGCGTATTACCAAACGCCATTTATGGACTCTGCTTCCACAACTTCTATTCCCGCTCTGGAACAAACAAGTACTAGAGGGAGTTGCAAACTCCATTGGACGCTTCATTGCTGTTGAGGCAGATTTCCTTATGACTTTTGACAAAAGGGTTGCCCGAGTTCTGGTTGAGTTGGATGTGTCATTGGGATTACCAGCTGAAGTTGAAATATTATGTGGGGAACGCCTCTTCGTTCAGAAACTGGATTACCTTGGGGTGCCCTTCAAGTGCAGTATCTGTCATGCGACGGGGCACTTGCGTCGTCACTGTCCTTTCCTCAGATCAAATGCTTTTCCCTCGGATATTGATGTTCACCAGGAGGAGGGTGCTTTAAACAGCTCTGGTTCTAGCCACACTAAAGGTATGGTCTCTGTATCTCATTTCCCTACAGAATTTGTTTCTGAGGATTTTTTACATGATGTGGATGGTTTGATTCTATCGCACAAGAAAGGGACTAGTCAGTCTGCGGATCCTCCCCCTCTCTCAGGCGCTCCTACTTCTTATACTCCTGATCTGGTTACTCATTCAGACTCTGTCTCTATGGATCCTCATACCCTTGGACCCTCACTGTCTTCTTTTGAGGCACTTGATTCTTCCCCTCTGAATCCCACTGTCCCTTTGCTGTCCTCGCTTACTGATTTCCCGCCTTTATCTGCTGGGGGTCAACCCTCCCTTACCCCTACACAGCCTATCAGCCCCACTGGCTCCCCCTCTTTCTCTGATCCCTCCCTTAAACATTCCCTTTCCATTTTTACAGCATCTACTCCTACCTCCCCTTCTACTCTCCACATTAACTCAGTTCGGTTCGCAAATGTCACGATTAGAAAGAAAAAAGAAAAAAAAGGGGATTTAAGCATATGGATCTCTCTTCAGATTCGCCCCCTTACATCCCTCTTTCAGAGCGCTTATCAGATTCCGGTTGCATTCTTCCTCCTAGGGGACTTAGAGCATTGTCTCCCCTCTGGAGTGATCCATGATAATTGTGTCCCTTAATGTCAGGGGCCTTGGGGGCAAGGCCAAATTACACTGCCTCCGTTCACTCTTCCGTTCTCTCTGCCCTGATATGATACTTCTCCAGGAAACCATGTGTTGTTCTTTTTCTGCTATGTTGGCCTTCTCTAAACTTTTCCCCTCCTAGGAGTTTTGCGCTATTGGGGCCTCTGGTCTCTCGGGTGGCCTTTTATCTGCTTGGAATCCCCTTAAAGTCAGATGCAAAGCTTTTCACACTTGTGTGGGCCTTCTCCTCGATGCCTCGTTTCAGGGACTCTCTTACCCTTTATCGATCCTTAATGTTTATGGGCCCTATAAAGATCGTGAATCCTTTTGGGACAGAGCTCTAAGGGGGGGGGCTACTGGGATTACATAATTTGATTCTGGGTGGTGATCTCAACCTTACTCTAAATTCATCTGAAATCTAGGGTAAAAAATCCTCCCCTCACCCTCTTTCACATCACTTTTCCTCCCTTTTTGACTCACTTGGTCTCATGGACATTGCTCCTCTGTGTTCGGGTCCTACTTGGCGTAATGGCCGTGCTGGAGATGATGGTATCAGCAAAAGAATTGACAGGTTTATGATCTCCAGCTCCCTTATCCCCCTTCTGGGTGTCCATAGAGTTTGGACACACTGCTCAGACATATCTGATCACTTTCCTATTGTTCTGGAATGGAATAAGTCCCGTACCTCTTTCAACTACCCGTTTAAGTTCAATCGTTCTTGGCTAGATGATCCTGATTTCACCACATGGCTCACTTCTTCTTGGACCCTCCTCGGTCAGGATGACTCTGTATCAGACCTTGACTCTCTCCTTTCGAAGCTTCGCTCCCTTAAAAAAGATACTAAAGAGTGGATTAAATCCAAGCAGGTTCAGAAAGATTCGGATCTCTCCTCTATTGAACGGGACATCACCTCCCTTTTATCCTCCTCCCACCATGGTATTCTCTCCTCTAAGGATTTGGATCATCTCGCTTCCCTCAGATCTGAAAGACAAAAGATTCTGAATCATACTCTCCTCTCCTGGCAATTAAAAAGTAGAGCTAAATGGAACCTTGAGGGGGATTCCAATACCAAGTACTTTCACTTGCTAGCATCGGGTCGAAGGAATCATAACTCTATATGGTCTCTTTCTGATGATATTGGTACTTCCTATGAAGATGAGAATGCTCTCAAATCCTTGGGAAGGAAACATTTTGCAAACATTTTCAAGGATGATGGGGGTACCAGTATCCTTCAGCAACTCAAGGTTATCCAGCTCCTTCATAGAATGATACCAGAGGAGAATGCTTCTGATCTTTCCTGTCCAGTGACCATTGGGGAAATTGAACATGCTCTTAAATCCTTTAAAAAAGATCGAAGCCCGGGCCCGGACGGCTGGCCTGTTGAGTTCTACTTGTACTTTTTTGATATTCTGGGAAGAGAGCTCCTTTCTGTTGTGGATTCCACCAGAGTAACGGGTATCATTCCTGCTTCTCTGAATTCTACCTTTATTGCCCTTATCCCTAAAAAAGACAATCCTCAGACCTTTGCTGACTTTAGACCTATTTCTTTATGTAATCTCCTGTATAAACTTATCTCCAAAGTTATTGCGGTCAGATTAAAACCCTTCTTGGATTCAGGCATCTCTCAGCAACAGTATGGGTTTCTTAAAAATCGTCAGATTGTTGATCGAATTGGGATTGTGCAAGAATCTCTCCACTCTATTAAAACGAAAAATCTTTGTGCTTTCCTCCTCAAAATTGACTTGATCAAGGCATTTGATAGAGTCAATTGGTCCTTTATCCGTCTTATCCTGTTGCAAATTGGAGTTCCCCTCCTGACTGTCAAGTGGATTATGGGCTGCCTCACCTCGGCTACCTTTGTTGTGCTTATCAATGGGATCCCCTCAGACTTTTTCCCTGCTTCACGTGGTATTCGTCAAGGCTGTCCACTTTCTCCCCTCCTATTTATCCTGGTCATAGAAGGACTCAGTCTCCTTATTGCAGATGCTCGTAATAATGGCCTTATCAGAGGGATTCAGATCTCACCAACACTTACATTAACACATCTGCTCTTTGTGGATGATGTTATTGTCATGGGTACTGGAACTCTTCGAGAATGGGCTGCTTTTGATGTCATTCTGGATACATTTTGTTCAGCCTCGGGTATGCCCATTAGTCTAGAAAAGTCTGTTCTCTTACACCACAATATTCCATAGCCGGAACTTCTCAGCTTCTCTAGTTCTATTCCCTATAAAATGGCACCCATCACTTTGGGATTATCCTATTTGGGCTTTTTCATTAAACCCCTTAGTTATCAAACCAAGGACTGGAACTGGCTGGTGCAAAGATTTGAAAAGAAAATCAGCCTCTGGACCCACAAGATGCTCTCCTTGGGTGGTAGGCTGATCCTGGTTCAATCTGTTCTCTGTAGTATCCCGGTTTATTGGATGGGTTTGGCCCCTATTCCGACTGCGATTCTGAATAAGCTCAGGAGTATCACTTTTGCATTTTTATGGGGTTCCACTGGTAACACTCGCCGATATCATTTGGCTAGCTGGTCTGATTTATCCTGGCCAAAAAAATTTGAAGGATGGGGCATCAAGAATTTTTTCTGGTCTAGTATAGCTCTTCGGTTGAAAAAATTCTGGGAGGTTCTTTTCTGTGACAGTCTTTGGCATCGTGTGCTCTCAGCTAAGTATTTGAAAAATGTTTATGTGGTATCGTGGCTTCGGGGAAAGAATTTCAAGACTCGGGGAGTATCAGCTATTTGGCGGGGATTCATTCAAACTATTCCATGGATGGGGAGATTTTTAGCTTGGCAGGTGGGAAACGGAAATGATATATTGATAGGCATTGATCCAGTAATCGGCTCCTCAATTACATTTCACTTTCCTGATGATTTAAGATCCTACCTGGAGGATTTGAATATTATAACTCTTGCTTAGGCACATAATACTCTTCCGGATGCCTGTCAGTACTGGTACACTGCGGATGAATTGCTTCTGGCTGGGGAATGGAAAGTTATTTGGAACAGGTTTGTCAGAAATTTAGTACAAAATGGTATTCGCCTAACAGATGACCCAGACTCTCTCCTTTGGGATTTTAATAAAAAAGATGGGAAACTTACTGCAGCGAAAGCTTATGAATGTATTGTGAGTTCCCACAATCCTGTTCCAGGCAGTCACTTGTATACTTCTCTTTGGTCCAGATCTCTTCCACGGAAGATAGGATGCTTTACTTGGCTGGTACTGAGGAATAAGATCCTCACATGGGACAATCTTCAAAAGAAGGGAAAAAATGGTCCAGGTATTTGCTCTCTTTGTCTTGCTAGTGAGGAGACAGTAATACACATTTTCTCTCGCTGTAAATTCTGGAAGAATTTGCAGGTTCTTTTATGTGATCAGTATCAGTATCATATTCCACCTGTGTATGATTCTATTGAGAAGTTTCTGGATTATTGGGTAAATTCATACCCAAGCAGCTCGCCTCTCTTCTTCCTTCCCCATCATACTATATGGGCCTTATGGAAAGCTCGGAATATGGCAATCTTTGAAGGTCATAAATTGACTGTCAGTGGTGTTTTTCATCAGATTTTATATTCAGCGCAACTGTCTCTCTCTCGACCTATTATGATTTGCAGGAAAACTAAATCTGATAGACAGATTGGGAACAAGCCCGGTATGATTTACCCTTGTGGGTTTTTCGATGGAGCCTCTATCTCATCAGCTGCTGGTATTGGTTATTGTGTGTATTTCAATAAAGATCACCATCTGGATTGTGCGCTGGGGGTCGGATATGGTTCCAATACAAAAGCTGAACTTTTGGGTCTTTGGGCCCTTTTGTTCACTTCCCAAATGATGGGTATCCCGCTGTCCCACATTTTATGGTGACTCACAAGTCATCATTAATTGGGCTAAGGGTCTTTCTGCTCTCACCCCACCAGAACTTCATCACTGCTGCAGGGAAACACAAAAGCTTTTATCAAGCTTTCCGGATCTCACTCTTAGTCACATCTATCGTGAACACAACCGGATTGCAGACAGTCTTTCAAAAACAACACTCAAACTTGATCAGGGTTTTGGCTGTTACTCTGAATTTTTTGATGACCACTTGGTCACATGTGACATATTTCAGCGCTTTTGAGCCTTGGATAAAGGAGTTTTATATCCTTTGGATATTTGATTGATGTTTATGAGTGGATGCTTCTGGAATGCAGCTCTGATCCTCTTGGTTCACGATAGATTGGATTGTTGTTTGCGATCCTCTTTATGATGAGGCTGATTTCTGATGGGATACACTTCTATTGCTTGCCATTCCCCCCGGCCGCGATTGGATGAGATCCTATAATGATTGGTTATTTATGTATTGTAACTCTTTCTGGGTGTGTGTTAACACTGCCCTTTGATTCTTAATAAGAATATCAAGGTCAGGCTTTTTCTTCTGAAAAAAAGAAAGAAAAAAGGTTCAATGCCCAACACATTATGAAAATAAAAATAAAAATGGCTAATCTTTTTTATTGTAAAGCAAATAAATCACTACAAAACTTCTAATATGCTTCCCTGAAAGCTCTTTTCTTCTCTCAGTCCTTTCTATAAACCTAAAACCCGAAGCCGAGTCGCGCTGTATTAATCGCCCATGGCACACACTACTAATCGCCTGCTCCGCCCAAATTCTCTTCTCGATCGCCATGTACTATCTTCATTACCACGCTTCTACTCGCAATTTGTCCAAACAGAGCACATTCCACTCGATAAATCTATCAACATTCTCAAGATTGAATCCGACCCCAAAAAGCTTGTTCAAATCTTCAAGCAATCGGCAGAGCAGGCGAAGTTCCGCCGCCTCAGAGCTCCATATAAAGTTACTGTGAAAAAATTAGCATTCGCCAAACAATTCGACGCCGTTGAAGAAATATTGGAGCACTCATTGCAGGTAAGCGAGCCTTGTTCCGAGGGTTTCATTAATCGTATTATTATGCTTTACGGTGTAGCGGGAATGCCTCAACATGCAATTAAACTCTTCAATCAAATGAAATGTCTTAATATTTCACCCACTGTCAAGTCTTTTAATGCCCTACTGAATGCCCTTGTTGAATCTAAAAGCCCCAAATTGGCTCATGATTTGTACAAAGATATAGATAGCTTTGGTATATCAGCAAACATGGATACTTATAATATTGTAGTGAATGCTATTTGTGAAATGAAAGATCACGAGTCTGCATTTTCATTCCTGGATGAAATGAGAAAACATGGCTGTGAGCCTGATATTTTGGCCTATAATGCTATTTTATCGGCGTTTTACAAGCAAGGGAAATACAAGGAGGCCAATGATTTTTGGGGCAAAATGGCCGAAATTTGCCCTCCAAATGTTTCCACATACAACATTAGGATGCATAACCTCTGTGAATGCCATAAAACCAGCGATGCAGCGAAACTTTTGGATGAAATGGTTTCTAAAGGATTGAATCCGGATATGGTCAATTTCAATACACTCATTTCTGGTTTTTGCAAGGAGAATAATATGACAGAGGCAAAGAGGATTTTTTCTGATATGTCTAGTAAGGGTTGTGATCCGAATGCACTCACCTATTACACCCTCATTTATTTTCTGTCAAAAGAAGGGCATTTCGATACAGCCTATGAGTTCTGCATCGAGGGTATGCGTAAAAATTGGATACCCAGTCTTAATACTGCAAAGATGCTTATTGATGGCCTTGTAAAAAACAGTAGGGTTGAAAATGCCCGTGAAGTGATCGAGGGAATGAAGATGAAGCTTCCTGCTTTTTACCACAAGGAGTTGGAACATATCTAATGAGGAGTCTCAGTGTTCAGAGGTCAGGCCTGAACTGGCAGAGCAATAAGAGAAATGAGGGAGCGGAAGCACAGCTTCCACAAGCCATCTCAGTAGAACCATAAGTTCTATACCCTGGCACTTGCCAGGGAGTGAGGTCAGAAACTTGCCATGCCTTAATTGCACATGATGCATCAAAGGACGGCATTGCTTTTAATCATTTAGACTTGGTGGATGGAATCCCACCTGTGAGGAGAATTTCAGGATATCTGGGTCAGCAGATTCCATAGCTGGTTCATCCAAAAATACTTGGTCAACAATTACCAATTTGCCTAACTTGTAATCTACCATGACAAGCACTCTCAATGATCTTTTTTGCTAGTGGAACTAGCATGGCAAGCACTCCATACAATCCTTTTGCTAATGGAACTACTCTTGATAAGTGAGTCAGTGATTACATGCATTGAAACCATTGTTTTGTTCTTGAAGTAGGACAAGAATTTGGAGTATTTTTTTAATGAAAGTTTTTGTTTTAGCTGCACCATAGTTTTGTCATCTTCTTCTTCCTCGTGAAATCCAACTTATAATGTAAATGAGTAATTTTGCTTAGAGTCTCCAATATGGAGAAGATGAATCATACTTATAATACTTATTTGTTTAGATATTAAAGCTTGATGTAAAGGATATAATTTTTTTTAATACTTCTCAGTTAATCGACAATTAATAAAGTCTTGTCCATCTAAATGAGGTACACTCCTATGAGTTTGCTTTGGGGGCTGGTCACAGTACCAATACTAGGGCATAATTAACTGGGCTCTGGGCCCTGCTGCATACATCCCAAATGATGGGGTTACCTAGGATCCAGATATTCGGTGACTCTTCTGTCATCATTAACTGGGCAAAGGGTACTGCTTCCCTCTCACCGTCTGAACTTACTCATTGGTGTAGAGACATCAGGAAGTTATGCACTTGCTTCCTTGAGCTGTCTTTTGACCATGTTTATCGTGAACACAACCAGATAGCCGACAACCTCTCTAAAAAAGCCCTATCTCTTACTCCGGTATCAGGATTCTATTCTGAATTTTATGATGGTCATTTGACCACACATGACAGGTTTATGCTCTTTTGAGCCCGGTGCAGGATCTTCTCTTTTATGGCACCTTGTGAAATGTATTGGAGCGGACTCCTTTAGATGGCGAAGCTATCTTCTTGGTTCACGGTATATATGGTCATTAAAGACATCACTATTACTGATGGAAATGTATGCAGTTTTTGCTCTAGTCCCCTACCCACTCTCTTGGAATGCTACCCATTCATGATGTAACTGATTGGCTTTTACACAGCACTCATTATCTTGTATGTAACCCATATACTGGGATGGCACGTTAGATGTCCTTTGATTCAATTTGAATAACAAAGACAAGCTTTTTTCTTCTGAAAAAAAAAATTCTTGTCCGTGACACAGTTGGCATTTTTATTGTATTGAACTGAATGCATAATCGGTCATGTTCTTAATTATTTTAAGTGTTTTACCAAGTTTTCGGGAGGGATGCGAGAGAGAGGAAATGCACTTTGGGGAAGTGTGGAGACGACCTAGGCGTCGAGGTCTTTAAAATTATTAAAATATATATAATCTATATAAATCATAACATATTAACATATAAATTCTTCATCCTATCACCATTTACATACTAAAACTTAAATAGTAAATTCATCATAGTAAACACGCTTGTCAATTTTGATTGATGTATGAATCATTTATAGTTTGAGTATTTGAATTTCACACATATCACTTAAAGTCTTAAACACCTTCAATTTTAAAGAGCCAAATGAGTGACGGGACAAAGAATTAGTAGGTCATCAATGATCGTATCTAGTTCTAGGGTTACAACTGAAAGCTAACAATAGACTATGAACTCTGAAAATACAAGTAGCGAAAAGAAAGTTGAAAGCATCAAAAGAGCATTAAGAAGATAGTTCCTTGGATTGGACCTTCCCATGTGTCCACTACATGAAGCCATCAAGACCATCAATGGGAGTGCCACTATCTGAGTCAAAGTCACTTTCATGAGTGACCAATGGCACACTAACCAAACCATGTTTTTTGTTTTGTTTTGTAAGTTATGAAGACGAATTGAAAATTGTGTGGGGGGGATGTATGGGCGTCCTCCTTTTCATGAGGGGATGCCCATAAGCCCCCCACCTCTCTAAGACATTCCTTGTGAGTTTCCTCAATTTTTCAGGAAAATGGGACATGGGGAGAGGTTTCCCAAGGGGTCCCCAAGTCCTCGGGGTGTGGAAAATGAGGGGAGTGCGCCCTCGACCCTAGGGGATGCATCCCCCATGGAACACAAATTATTTTTATTTTCTTTACATATCATTTATCAGCTATGATACTGGACACGTCTATATAAGCCACTGTGTACCGTGTCATCATGTAGGCTACAGACACGTCTTGACACGGTGGTGTACTCTTGTTTTGGACGTGTCATGTTTTAGGACACGTCCAAAACATCATGACACGTCCAAAACACGTGTCCAACACCATGACAGGACATGTCCTAAAAACATGACACTTATAACAAAAAAAAACAATTTTATCCTCATCCATTCACATTTTTTAGTGGGGCTTGAGCTCTAAGAGGGTTTTTTTTGCAAGTGAAGAGCATTAGAAGGTTTTACATCTTGATCTACTCCATTTTTTATTTGCCAATGGCATTTCAACATCTATGTAATACATTTTGATTTTGATGACTTAATGAGAAATTTTTTTAGTCTATGAGAACCCACTGCACCAATGGAATTATAGCTCCCATGTTTGTCATCTTTCTCTCTTTGCAGTTTGTGATATATTTTTATTGTTTTTCCATATACATTTACATATTACAGTGCTTGGCTCTTATTTGTGATGCATTTTTATTATTTTTCCATGTACATTTACATATTACGTTGTTTGGCTCTTAGCCTCTCAAATCAAGTCAGGGAGCACACCAACAAGTATTCTGTGGGGGCATATTCCACAAACAACATCACAAGGGGATTCATTTCACATAGGGGAGGTTACCCCTTATTTCTATTCCCAGCCATGACATTCAATCTAAGTGGCATCATCATTGTAAGTGACATAATCTAAAATATAAAACGTGTAGATAAATGAGATTCTTCATTCTTCCATATATTTAAAGCGTGTATATAATCTTTAAATATAATCTAAAATATAATTGATAGATGAGATTCTTTCATTCTTCCATCTTGATCTACCCCTTTCTGTATTTACTATTACTATTAGTCTATTTGGCATTTGTCAATGGCATTCTGACATTTATGTAATACATTTTGATTTTGATGACTTAATGAGAAATATGATTCTGACTCTCGAGTATTGACATCTTGATCTATGACTATCATGAGTATCATGAATTATCTGTCTCATAATCTCATTGTGATTATTGATTTGTAAATGTGTAATTATTAATGTTAAATGTGCTTTGATTCTGATTACTATTGAATATTTGTAAAAAAAAAATCTCTCTCTCTCTCTCTCTCTATCTATATATATTATAATGTGTCCTACGTGTCTTGATTTCAAGGATCACTGTGTCCGTGTTGAACACTCGAATCCTCGTGTCAAGTGACTTAGTTTATCAAGTTATCAATTATTTTTATCTTCTTGGTATATCATTTATAATGTTATGAATTATTTTTATTTTCTTTGGATATCATTTGTGGTGTTATTAATTATTTTTATCTTCTTTACATATAATTTATCATGTTATTAATTTTTTTTCATATTTTTTATTTTATTTTAGAGATAAAAATAAATATATGGTCAAATTTTACTAAATGTATATGCCTAACTTATGAAAATATAATATATAAACCAATTATAACATTGTATTTTTAAATAATCTTAAGGATTGAAAATGCTTTTGTAAGAACTTTATTTTTTTTAAGATAAATTGGAGCCATATTCTAACTTCATGAAAAAAAAAAGTTAATTATGAAACAATTTTAGCTTTGTCAACTCATACTAGGGTTATATTGACTTTGTTGGCTTATATTTAGATGGTTAGTAGCGACGATGATCTTCGCCCTTCGAAGACGAACAAGCTTTTGAGTCTGTATTAAGAAGCTGTATTTTCTGAAATCTCTCTGAAGTCGCGTTCGCGTTCGATCTTGGTCTCTTGGATATTATCATGGCATTAAAGGTAGCAAAGGGGGTTGTGTTAGCTTCATGGAAGTATATAAATGCAATCACATACATATATAAAAATTCATAATAATTGATTTACATGTATTTCACAAAATTTAACATAACAAAGAGATAGAGGAATATTGAGACCATGAATATGTTGGGCCTTCGCTCATAAGGCTTAAGTTATACTGGGAAACTTAGAAATGATATTTTTATTTTAATATGAAAGACTAACTTAGTGCATTTTCATTCATTTCTTCTTGTTATGTGGTATTAGGACTAGCGTATCTTTAGATGCTTGCCCAAGGAGAGGGGTCACACTTTTTTTTTAAAGGCCAGGATCAAGGTATTATCAACACTTTTGATGGTGGTTATGGTCGGACCCTTTGATTCTCCCTTTAAGAGTACTATGATTTAATGGCATGGCTGTCATTTGTTGGAGTTTTTAACCCTAGGCTTAGTGTTTGGGGCTCCTAGGGACAGGTCACTAGGTCATGTGACCCCCTCCTTGTTTTTTACTCTGGTGACATTGTTTCAACTCTGAGGCTCTTGTCTTCCTTCTATGTCACCTCAGGCACCCGTTCTATCCCCTTTTCAGCAGAGCGCTCTCCTTCCTTGGTCTAGTCTACTGAAGATGTCACATTTTCCTTCATTCCGGGTCACCTCAGGCACCCATCCTAGCCCTTTTTCAGCAGAGCGCCCTCCTTCACTGGTCTAGTCTATTGATGATGTCACCTTTTGCTCACTACATCTATAGGCTTATTGAGGGGGGCATTGAGGGATTTTTAGCATTGTTGGGCTTAGATGGGGCATGACAACCCCTCTTGCTCACTCCACCTTTTGGAGTGAAGTTTTTTGCTTAGTATTAGCTATTTTAGTAATTTTGGGTAAACTATGGTGGAAAATGCCCCAAGTTACCCGCATATATTATTATTTTATGTTGTCTTATGTTATATTTTTAAATTGACATTTTATTGGCATGTCATCCTGATTGTATTGTAAAAGTGAGTGTGATAGAGGCTATAAATAAGCCCTCCTCGCTTGATTTCAAATCATAACTTATGGGAAAAAATTTACATATGTTACTTTTTTGCCCTAATTAGACTTTTGGAGTGATGCACACCCCTTGAAGTATTTTTATTTTGCTCTTGTGGATGAAATTGGATGCAAGGCTTTGGTTTTCTCATGCTTGGTGGATGCTAGAATTGTTGGAATAACACTGTTAAGGTAAGTCTAGCTTTTGTAGCCTTGCTTAGTGAAAGGTAAGTGAAATTCATGTTTCTTGAATTTATTGAATGGTGGCCTTAAAGTTGCATTTTCCCTTAATAGAACATTTTCTATGTCTTTTCTATACTCTTTGAGTGGTGGAAAACGCTCCACGATGAGGTTTTCTCTAGAATAGCCTTGGATCTCCAATTTCGCCTTATACTAGGGTCTTGTAACGAACCCTAGAGATTGTCACAAGAAGCCCTAGTTTAGTAGACAAGGAAAAATACTCCAAGATGAAGGTTGATCACCTTCCTTTAGGTTAGGGTTTAAAAATATCATTCATGAAAACCCAAAGTTGTTATATTTTACCATGTTAATCTTGCATTGCATGTGTAATTATTGCATTTCATTATTAAATTAGGTATCAATTTGTTAGTTTTTGTTTGCATTATTATTGAAAAAACCCTAAAGGTTGCATAAAGCCCTAGAAAAACCCTAAACAATCCTAAACCTACATCCTACAACGATTACGACTCTATTTCTCCCTCTCTAGCAGCCTCGACCCGCTCCTAAGGGGCTCAGTCTCCCCTTTTTCCTCCCCTCTCAGGATCGGTTTGTCTTCTTGGATCACTTCCCTTCCATTGCCAAGACAACCCAACCCTCAGGCCGACCCTACCACCCTTGGCCTTCATCCTAAGAGCTCGATCTCTCCTCTCTAAGGCCTGCCCTAGGATTGGCCTACCTAAGGCAACCTTGTTACAGGATGTAGCAACAATTTTGGATGCTCCTTCATGCTTTCTCGGAGGTCTGCAAAGTTTTGCAGACTTGGAAACCCAACACTTGTCATAAAAGGAAACATAAGTTAGATCAATAAAGGGGATAATTTGAACTAAAATAGATTGAAATCAAGTTAAGAGAATGTTAGTATAATTGTTTTGGATGATTGCTTTTGTTAAGGACTGAATCTAACACTTTTTGCATACCATACAAGACACGAATCAGACTTATACTGCTAGTGATGAATACTTTAAATTTAAGTCGAGTTGCACACTTTGAGTCACTATTGGATAGGTCACATTTGCTTGGTAAATAGATTTACTATTAACTGCTACAATCACTGTCAAAAGAGGATTGTTGATTGTTGTACATTGTCATTGTGATTGGTGATTATTAGTAAGGTTGCAAAAATTGTGATTGTCATCTATCTTACAACTGTATACATGCTTTTGGAAGGTTGAATGTTTATGATGAATGATTGCTAGTGACATTTCCATACTTTGTTGCACCTCAATAGCATTATTATTCATGTAATTTCTTCTTCATTTTCAAGTTGATTTATCAAAGGCACTAGTCACTAATATCGTTGGTATAACATATAGTTGTTTTTGTTCTAGTGTCTTGTAGAATAGCTAAAATGACTCTCCTCTTGGAGGTCATGACACTCTAAAGTTGTTAAAGGAACGTGACTGATGTGACATTGGGTCATTTTTCTCATATGTGCTTACTGGGCACTAACCCTGCTAGTTTTCTTGGTAACATTTTTAGCGTTGTTGTCGGGGACATTTCCAAGTTGGTTGAAGTGTTGAGTTCAAGTCCTTAGTAAAACGATATTCAGTAAGAGCTTAAAGGTGAGTCCTTCTTCCTTACATTTTGAAAATATCAATAAAGGAATAACCTCGCAAGTCTTATATAGCGACTACATTGACGATTGCTCGTCCATTACTCAGGTAGTTCTTGTTTTTGTACTTGATGATATTTGTTTAGTCTGACAGGTCTCTCCGGGATACTCCACTAAAGAAAACCAGAAGAAGTGCTTTACAAGAAAGAGAGCAAGAGGTATGCTTTGCTTTTTCATTTCATAAAATTTTGTTGAAGGCTAAATTTGTAGGCAACTCCACTAAAGAAAAGATAAAGAGGTTCAAAGTAGACAATCTCAGGCAGAAGATATGGCATCCTTTATTGAAGCATGAATGTGCCACCCTTGGTTTGATCCACTGAATTTCTCAAATATTATGGGCTATCCAAATGTCGTGGATAGAGATGCCTTTCTAGCAGTTCCAAAGTATAAGCCACCTCAAGAATGGGCGGTAGAACATGTGATTGCATTCATATAATATATTAAGAAATGGGATATCATGGATGATGACGCTAGAATGAAATTATTGTTGATATCTCTTGACTTCTTAATTAATCATTATGAAGAGAAATGGTATAAGAATATTCCTCCGAAGGAGATATCTTCATTTGATCAATTGGTGAAGTGGTCTACAACGAAGCATATCCCTAGATGTGTGAAGAAGTTACTAAATCCATAGACTCTCTTCCAAGAAAAGAGGAAGTCTGAGAAGTCCTTATTTCAGTTGACCTTGTCAAAGAGGTACCAGAAGACTCGAGAACAAACCTCGCCAAAGAAATCCGAAAAAATATAAATATGGTTTTGTCGAAGAAACTGCTATTCAATACCTTATGGATGACATCGTAATCCTTATGTCCAAAGATAAAGTTCCTCCATGAAGATGAATATGATCGTGGTCCTAGAAATGAAGACCAAGAAGTCCTAGTTGAAGAAATTGAAGAACATAAGGAAAGGGTGAGTTCTCGTTGCCATCATAAAATGATTTCTTATGATATATCAGATCTCTTGAAGCAAAATGACATGATTCATGAGGACGATGATTATTGGAGGTTTATGGGTCCACCACTTTACGATTATTCAATACCTAATAGTGTTGCTTCTAGATCCTTCAGTGATGAATACTTTGAAGAAGTCAATAAAGTCTTCCTGCCATTCACAGAAGAATCAAAGGCTAGTATAGATCAACCTGAGTCAGAATTTGACATTGTTGGGGATGAAGAACTCATGATCACCTTAAGCAGTGAAATCGAAGACATAATCAGTGAAAGCCCTATTGAACATGATAAGATTATTCCATCTTACGATGCTAATGACAAAGATTGGGTTAACCCTTTTGCTTTTACATTTGATGATGAAGTACCTTGGGATGTGGGTCCTCTTGTCATTATAGATGACGAAGTACCTCAGGATGTAGGTCCTCAGAGATGAACAATGCACTTTTATATCCAAATAAGTGTTCAACCAGGTGCAGGGACATGCTGCAACTAACATATGAAGATTTGTGAGGGCCACCTTTGCAACTGGTCTCCCAAGTTCAAAATCATATGATCAATTTCGTGTAAACATTTTCTCAATACAAGTGTATGATGGAGATGGCCCATACATAATCCCAATAGAAGCATGTATAAATGAAGCTTGTGAAATAAATCCTTCTCTGTGGTAGTAGTATTGAGGCTTTCAGTTCCCTACAGTTATTCAACTCTTGTTCCCCATCTTGTATTGATTTTGGTATGTACTTAGTTTATCATCGATGAGATATTATCATGGGTTGTCTCTAAAGACAAAGGAAAATGATCAATTATGAATTACTTGCTCATCTGGCTACATTGGTGGTATGATTTCACTTAACCCATTTTCATTATCATGTTTAGCCTAGGTAGGATTAGTTTCATATGAGTTAGGCCTATACTATTACCTTTGCATTGCATTTTTCATTATTTCATGATACTGAACAAGGTAGGATGAAAGTGTCTTCCTCATGATGCTTTTAATGCCCTTGGATATTTGATGTGTGTGTAGGTCTATAGGTTCCCAAAAGATTCACGGGTTCTCAAGCACTCTCGAGAAGAGTATTTGTCCTGCAGTTGGAGCTAGTGTTACGTGGTACTAGTACCGGCGCACGTTCAGATGCTTTCCCAAGGAGAGGGATCACACCTTTTTTTAGGGCCAAGATTGGGGTATTATCAACACTTTTGAGGGTGGTTATGGATAGTTCCTTTGATTTTCCCTTTAGGAGTACTATGGTTTAATGGCATTGTTGACTTCCATTTTTGGGGGGTTTTAACCTTGGGGTTGGTGTTTGGGGCTCCTAAGGGAAGGTCACTAGGTCACATGACCCCCTCCTTGTTTTCTACTACAGCGACAGTGTTTCGGCTCTGATGCTTTTTCCTTCTTTCAAAGTCACCTCAATTACCCATACTGGCCCCTTTACAGCAAAGCGCCCTCCTTCGTTGGTCTAGTCTACTGATGGCTTCACATTTTGATCACCTGGCCTATAAGCTTATTGGGGGGGGGGGATGTTGAGGTATTTTCATCATTGTTGGGGTTATATGGGGCATGACAAACCCCCTACCCCCTCACTTTTTCCACCTTTCAGAGTGAAGCTTCCCGCTTAGTATTAGCTATTTTAGTAGTTCTGGGTAAACTATGGGGGAAAATGCTCCAAGTTACCCACAAATATTATTCTTTTATGTTCTCTTATGTTATATTTTTACATCGACATTTTATTGGCATGTCAGCCTAGTTATATTGTAAAACTGAGTGTAAGAGGCTATAAATCAGCCCCCCACTTCATTTCAAATCATAACTTATGGGAAAAAACTCAAGCATTTAACTTTTTTATCCTAATTCGCCTCTTAGAGTGATGCACACCTCTTGAAATATTTCTCGTTTTTTTTTGTGGATGAAATTGGATGCACTCTTTGATTTGCTCATGTTTGGTGGATGCTATATTTATTGGAATAGCACGTGCTCAAGTCTAGATTTTGTAGTCTTACTTGGTGAAAGGTAGGTGAAACTCATGCTTCTTGAATGATTGAATGGTGGCCTTAGCACTGGATTTTCTCTTAATATAACCTTTTTCCTTTTCTATCCTCTTTGCATGGTGGAAAACGCTTCCACGAGGATGTTTTCCCTAGTATAGCCTTGGATCTCCAATTTTCCCCTAGACTATGATCTTATAATGAATCCTAGAGGTTGTCACAAGAAACCCTAGTTTAGTAGACAAGAAGAAATACTCCAAGAAGAAGTTTGATCACCTTCCTTTAGACTAGGGTTTAAGGGTATCATCCATGAAAACCCTAAGGTGTCATCTTTTATGAAGTTAATTTTGCATTGCATATGTAATTATTGCATTTCATTGTTAAATTTGGTCTGCAATTTGTTGGTTTTGGTTTGCATTATTATTGACAAAACCCTAAAAAGTTGTATAAAACCCCAAGAAAACCCTAAACAATCCTAAACCTACCTCCTACAACTCTCACAACCATGTTTTTTCCCTCTCTAGCAACCTTGACTTGCTCCAAAGGAGATCAACCTCCCCTTTTCCCTCTTCTCTCAGGCTTGGTCTAGCTTATTGGGGCACTTCCCTTCCATGACCAAATCAACCTAGCCCTCATGTTGGCCCTACCACCCTTGGCCTTCATCCTAATAATTAGGTCCCTCATCTCCAGGGCTTGCCCTAGGATCAACCTACCTTGGGAAACCTTGTTATAGGCTGTAGCATCCCTTTTGGTTGCTCCTTCAGGATTTCTCATAGGTCTGCAAAGTTTTGCAGACTTGGCATCCCAACACTTGTCACAAAAGGAAACATAAGTTAGATCAATAAAGGGGATAATTGGAACTAAAATAGACTGAAATCAAATTAAGAGAATGCTAGTATAACTGTTTTGGATGATTGCTTATGTGAAGGACTGAATCTAATATTTTTTACATACCATACAAGACACCAATCATACCTATACTACTAGTGATGGATACTTTAAATTTAAGTTAAGTTGGCACACTTTGAGTGGATAGGTCACATTTTCTTGGTAAATAGATTACTATTCATCATTGCAATCACTGTCAAAAGAGGATTATTCATTGATATGCATTGTCATTGTGACTGGTGATTGTTAGTAACGTTGTTGCAAAAATTGTGATTGTCATCTATCTTACAACTGTATACATGCTTTTGGAAGGTTACATATCTATGATGAATTATTGCTTATGACACTGCCATACTTTGTTGCACCTCAATAACATTATTATTCACGTAATATTTCTTCTTCATTCTCAAGTTGATTTATTAAAGGCATTGGTCACTAATATCATTGGTAGAAGATATAACTGTTTTTTTTCTAGCGTCTTGCGGAATAGCCGAAAAGGATCCCCCTTGGAGGTCACGACACTTCGAAGTAGTCAAAGGAACATGAATGAGGTGATATTGGATCATTTTTCTCATGTGCTTACTAGGCACCAGCCTTGCTAGTTTGCCCGGTAACACTCCCAAAATTGGCATGGACTCAATCAACTATACTTTCCATTGATTTTAACCATATTAATTAATCTTTGTTTTCAAAGTTTCTTTTTAGTTATCAAGGATAAAGGTAGTTAGCTAGGGACCTAATGAACACCATCATAAACTTAGATTTTAAAATTATATTACCACCTGTGTCAAATCCCTCAGGTTGCTTTCTATAGAAAGTTGACTTATCCAACCTGCTAAGAGATTCCTTCTATAACTTGATGCGATACCCACAAATGGTTTATGAGACCATTCTAAGCTTGTTATAGGTCGAATTCATCAAGCTGTGAGGGAAATTTACCCAAGTTATTTGTTGGTTTCATATTCGATTCATTCACCCTTCAAAGCCACCAAGGTCCTAGTTTGAAGCTGATACATTTTTATCTAATTGAAATGCCATAAGCAAATTGATAAGTAGTCTATACTTTTGTCATCTTGCTAATCATAGAAAAAGCTCAATTTTAAAGTTTCAAGTTCTCTACTAATTGTTGAAAAATAATATGTCATTTGATTAAGAGTTTCATTTCATTTGTTTCAAACATAGAAGCTATACATTCACTATATTAGTCCAAGACTTCCCCATCAAGTTTGTCCACTAACCATTACAAGTTAAATCATACATATTTTGATTAACATAAGTAATTATTACATATGAAGGTATGGGGAAAATGAAAGTCTATGAGAAAAAACTTGATTATTCCATGGATCCTATAGAAGAAATGGAAGGAAACCCTATTTTCCTACCAACTAAGAATTATTCAATGTTTGAAGCAAGGATAATTTTATGGGTGAAATTTATCCCATGGGCTATTTTTCAATGTTTTTCTCAAAAAAAAAAATTTGCCAATTTGCATTTTTTGAACCCTTATTTCGCCCAATTTTGATGGGGTAAAATGTTTTCACCCTAAAAATCGCCAAATTATTATATAAACAATATAAAATCCTTAGAAATTCAAATATTTTTAAAAATTTCGCCAAATATTTTATAGTTGAAATTTTAATAATGGGTAAGGTTCGCCAACATTTTTACACTTTTAAATAAGTATGGTTCCTTATAATTATCCCTGGTTTGAAGGCTAGAGGACAACCTTCAAGATCAAATCAAGGATTGGTCAAAGTTTTGTTCCTCCTTGGTAGATACGATTTGAATAAGAACAATGGTAATATGACACCCTTGGTCAATGGGGCTAAAGCATGTGATATGAATAAGGCACGTGTTGGAGCAAGTGGTGGTGTAAAGAATGGTGAAGGCACCAAGGATCTTGTCATTGAGGTTCGTTATTCAATACCTAGTGTCATTCCAAATAAAACCAAGACCTTGCAAACTAGAATTTAACAACCATGTATATTCGATGGGATTGAGGGCTTGAATAATAGTTATGAGATTGGAATTGTTCACAAGCTAGGGGTAGTAGTGGGTAATTATGTCAATATCCCAGGATCTGAAAAAGATTGGAGGAAGGTTTTTTTTTAAGTGGAAAAAAGAAGCCAAAGTGTATCAAGAGGTGTCACAGGAAAGTTCATACGGTTTTAGGAGAGGATATTTTTATGGGGTTAGTGTTGGATTTGCGAGAACTAGGTTTGTTTGGAATATTCTTTGGGTGATTAATATTAGAAGCCTTGATAATTCAATGGGTGGAGAAAGTATGGACACCTTTTATTGGTTATGTTCATGGGTTTAACATCTTGGCGCACGATAAGTTTGCCTCTACTTTCAAGAATTCTATATATGTCATGATAATCATAGATGGAATTTGGTTATGGGGCAATACTTTACTCATTGTCAAACCTTAGTCCCTTAGGTTTGACCCCAAGACAAAATTGAAAGTGTCCAATCACTCTGTATTAAACTCGTAGACCTTTTATGGAATTATGATGTAAGCACATTTTAAGGGAGATGGGAAATTCATAGGGTATTTTTAAAGCAATAGATAATTGAAGTTTGAAAGGAATTCCAAAATATGGTACTAGGGTTGTGTAGAAATGTATTTGGTGGAGAGACTTCAAGAAGAAATGGAGATCAACACTAAGTATTTGGCATATTTGCAACCAATGGACTATGCCATGGTTTCATTTAGATTCTCTATGCCATAATATTGACCATTTGAAGGGGGGTTTCTTATAGCTTTACCAATAGAACAGGGTTTGCGTGAAAGTTGATCGCTCAACAAAAATTGCAAAAGAATCTCCTCATGTCTCATTGAAATTAAAACTTGTGAGTGAAAGCACCGAGATGTTAAGGGTTTTTTTTATTGAAAAGGATGTTTCAAAAACTCTTGAAGGGAGTTTGGATAAATATGTTATGAAATTTTTTGATGTGGTTTTCTATAGAGTACACAATCTAGATTTGAAGGAAGAAAAAATGGCTCTAGATTACAAATTAGTATTTGATCCATTGTCGGACACTTCCTTTGGTGAATAAACCTTGGATTTAGAAGTAGCTAGTAAAATTAACACATTGATCTTTTATTCTAGTATTGTTTCATTTAGAGTATGAGAAAGTTATGCCTCCCTCAAATGGGGGTCAAAAGATTTTAGGGTTACTTCTGAAGGCGGGAATTCTAGTGTTCCTTGGCCCTATCCTCAACCTTTGATGGAAATTATTTATGTTTTTGGATTTTGTGACCCTTGTTATAATTCTATCCCGTGTTTATCTAGAGATTCCCCAAATGCTACTTCTCCCACCTTGAAGATGTATTATGTTGCTTCTAGGAAAAGGTATAACTTGAGAATCAAAACCCTTAGAAAGCGAGTGTGAGGGGGTAGGGCTTGTAGGAGACAATGGGAATGATTTAAGGCATGTCTTCTCCATACTGTTGTGGGTCAAAGGTATTACCTATATATTGCTCAAGAAAAAATAGAGAGGGAGATATTGAAGGGAAAGAAAAAGACCATTATTAGGGCCCTTAGAGAAAGCCATGCCTTGAACATGGTTAAAAATGTCAATTGTTTCCTATAAGGGTTACAAGATCTTTAAAAAACGATCCTTGGACCATTTGATAAACATCTACAATCCATATATTGTGTTCATCCAAAAAACTATGATTAATGGGGAGAAGGTAAAGGGTATTCTTTCTTCCATACTAAATGATTGGTCCTTTCTTGCATTTGATGTTGTAGGTAAATCTAGGGGCTTGACGACATGTTGGAACGTGGCTTTTATAGAATTTGGATAGAGATATTTTCTCATAAGATGGGAATGACTTATTCATTGAGTAATATATATGGCCCTTATGGTGAAAGACAACCTTTTTGGGAGGCCTTCTTTGAGTTGTAAGTTTTGAAAAAACAATATGTAATAATTGGAGGTGATTCAATTTTGTGCTTAGAAATGGGGAAGTACGGGGAAAAGGCACTTAGATGGATCCTATTGTAGATTTCTTGTAGGAAAAAATGGAAATCTCTAGTACGTGTGACCTTTATCCTATCGAATTAGTGCCCACATGGAGAAATTTCAAGTCGAGCAAAGATGGGGTACCCAAATCTTTGGATTGTTTAATGGTTTCATAAGAAATCATGGACATAGTGGATAAACTCGGAACATGGATTGACTCTGGTGGTTTTCATATCACATACAAGTTTTCCTACAGTTTGGAAAGGATGATAGGAAGTCGATGACTCCTTTCACATTCATTTCATATTGGTTAAAAGATGAGAATTTTCCAAAATTGGTAAGGGATGAATGGAGGAAGTATGACCCTACATATTGAGGATCAATGTTGTTTCAAGTTATTAAAACTTGGAAAGAGTTAAAAAATAACCATTGAATGGGGAAAAGGAAAATACAATTCTTTCTAGCTCAATGTTAATTAGATTGAGGAGAAAATATCCACCTTGTTTGTAGAAAATTTAAGATGATTTATTTTTGAAGAAAAAAAAAGTGGAGTTAAAATTATGGGAGAGGGAAAAATAACTTAGAATGGGAAGATATGAAGTGGAGGTTGGAGAGCAGGCTAGTGTGGTTTTCCTAGGGAGACAAAATACAATGTGTTTCTCATAATTTTTCCAAAGGTATAAAACTAAGGAATACCATTTGGGAATCGTCAAAATATGATGGTAGCAAAGCTTCTACTTTTATGGAACTAGCAAATTCGAGGGCTTCCTACTTCAAGAAGTTATTTAAGGGTCTATAAAAATCAAATATTGCAAAGGAAATAAATATACTTGAGTTATTTCTACATTTTGTGGATCAAGAAGTAAATGATGATCTGTATGTTGAAGTGTCTGTAGAGGAATTTAAAGTCGTTACTTTACTTTTTTCAAAAATTCAAAAGGGTGGAGTTGAATCCTTGGTTGATATAATTTTTATAGGGGTTCCATGAATGGTTAGAAGAAGACATTTTCATTGTATTTTGAAGAATTGAGAATTTCTAGAAGAGTTATAGGGGCATTCAATGCAACCTGTTTGGCCCTTCTTAAAAGGACAACACCTTCTCCTTTGAGTATTTGAGACCTATATATCTATGTAACACAATATATAATATCATCTCTAAGGTGCTTGCAAGTAGGCTAAAGCCAATTCTGTTCAAAGTGATATGTTTGGAGTAGTTCAAGATTCAAGAGGATGACATATCGATGTGGTCATTGAAGTCACTCAAGAAGGTTTATATTCCATAAAATAAAAAGGATTTATTTAATGGATATTAAAGTGGACTTATCCGAGGCTTATGATAGGGTTAGTTGGCTATTTATTACACTCATTTTACCCTAAAAGATATCAAGAATAAGTTGGGAAAAACATATTTAGTAGAGAAATTTTGAGGTCTAAAATGGGCTTTTTAAGGAAAATAAAATAGTGAAAACAATAAAATAAGAATTATGAATTTTGTGGGGAAAGAAAGAAAACTACTTTTTCCCCTCTTATTTTCAGCTTTTCTCTTTACAGGTTTACTCAAATTTCAAGTGTAGGCACTTGTTGGATGCATAATTAAGTTATGCATTTAATGAGTACCCATAATGCATATTTTTAATAAACCAACCATGAGATATGTTGAAAATACAATTAAAAAAACGTGTTTAAATTATGGAAGATTTCAAGGATCCATAATTTTATTAAGTTTAAAAACCTTTGTGAGCCTTATTAATTCTTAAATTTCCAGCCATAAAATGTTTGGCAATATTTTTGTAAAAATATTATTTTTTCAAGGGATTTCTTATATTTTTGGACAATGTTGGTGAGGTTTAAAATCATTTTTTTAATCTTATGGAATTTGGGAAAATCATTTGACAAAAAAATGAAAATCGATAAATATTTTTTTTGGAAAAAACCTTGAAAGTACCCCATGGGCTAAATTTCACCACTAAAAATTTCTCGGGTTTAAACACATTTTGAGTAAAGCTATAAGGAAGTAAGTTGAAAATATGAGAAAAACATTAGTTATTTTTTTAAAATTCTCTCCAACACTTTTAACCCTTATGGTTACATCATCATCTTGAATCTTATTGGTTATTTTAAAGTGGATTTTGATAGTACATTTCTTTTTAATCCCATTTTTTACCTCAAATTTTATTTGACTCGGAAGCAATAGAACCAAAGGGATGTCATTACATATATTCTCATGTATGTATTACAGTAGAATAGCACAAAGGTCCCTTAGAGTCCATTCTTCTCCAATTGAACAATAGGGTTTTTCGTCAAGAGTTGGAAATAACAAATAATTTCCCATGTAATTTGGAAATAACACATTTTGAGTAAAGCTATAAGGAACTAAGTTGAAAATATGAGAAAAACATTAGTTTTTTTTTAATTCTCTCCAACACTTTTTATCCTTATGGTATTCATCATCATCTTGAATCTTATTGGTTCTTTTAAAGTGGATTTTGATAGTACATTTTTTTAATCCCATTTTTTACCTCAAATTTTATTTGACTCAGAAGCAATAGAACCAAAGGGATGTCATTACACATATTCTCATGTATGTATTCCAATAGTATAGCACAAAGGTCTCTTAGAGGCCATTCTTCTTCTATTGAACAATAGGGTTTTTCGTCAAGAGTTGGAAATAACAAATAATTTCCCATGTAATTTGTGTCATGTATATGCGCATTTAAACAACATTGCCTTCAATCCACCCCCCCTTTAGAGACAAATAGTCATCAACAATCACCTTTAGCATCTCATGGGAAAGATGAGCAAAGCGCTTAGGATGATCACAATCAATTAAGCGTATGAACAAAAACCACTTGCCCAATCAAAAACTCAAAGATCCATGGCTAACCCATCTAACACCAATGGATTATAAGCTTTATGCAATATAAAAGTCTTTAAAAATATTGATGAAATAATGAAAGATCATACTATCACAAAAATCCTAGAAGCAATATGGTTGAAAAAAGTCAAACAACATGATACCCAAAACATGATCTCTTCATAAACACAGGAAGAAACCCATCTACTACCCATCTATTTTAGGAATGCTTTCTTGAAATTGAAAAACCATCCCCTTGTAACTCACCTTCACTCACTCAGGGAATAAATCCAACCAAAAGAACATGAAAAATGAGGCATCAAGGCACATAAGTTAGGGTACCCAATGCTAGAAGAAACATGGTTGAAAAAGTCAAACAACATGATACCCAAAACATGATCTCTTCATAAACACAGGAAGAAACCCATCTACTACCCATCTATTTTGAAAGGAAATGAAAAATGATTAGTCCTTCATGTTAGAAATGCTTTCTTGAAATTGAAAAACCATCCCCCTTTAACTCACCTTCACTTACTCAGGGAATAAATCCAACCAAAAGAACATGAAAAATGAGGCATCAAGGCACATAAGTTAGGGTACCCAATGCTCTATCTTCAACTGATCCGGATTTATGCAGGAACGCAACAGAATACACGAATAACCATAGAAACAAATATGCAGCGGAAATAACACTTCATTTCATTAATCAATAACTGAAACTGGTTTCATACATAATGGAAATAAACTAGCTAGAGTGCTGGTAGCTTATCTCTGAGAAGAGATGTGGCGGCTACATGCCTCTGAACTCTGTGTTACAATGAGGCTTGAAAGCCTATATATTATTGAGAAACAATGGAAACCCTACACATCCAAAAACCTAACCCTAGGAGGTGAAACACCAAAATGTGGGCCCCATTGGGTAACTTGGTACATCAATTTCCCGGGGTCATAACTTTAGCATACTACCTCCGTTTGACGCGCATGATACATCGTTAGAAATATATGTTTAAGGAATACATCCATAAATAACAAATATTGAGTCCGAAACGGGCTCATATTGTTTCGACCATTCGATGTCGAAAAAACGTTGTTTAGGGCCTCAAAACGGCTCCGGAAGTTTAGGACCCGAAAACTGCCAAAAATAGTAAATTGTGCTACAATTACGGAAACTGGAAAACTAAAAAGAAACAATGGTGGGGGTCCAAGTGGAATAGGTGGGTGGCCACCAATATCCTCCTAGATCATATATCATCAACTATAAAAAAGTTGTTAGTAAAAAGTTCCATGTGAAGCAAATTCTAAAATGCATTACAAATCCACTTTTAAAAGTTTATATATATATATATATATATATATATATAAAATATTTTCATGTGTTATTAGAAAGAAAATACAAACAAGAAGCAAAGGAAAATCTAATAGTTGGGATCTATCGAAGGTGTATTTCTACAACCTGGTTGAAGGGGAAGTATGTATTTTAGCATAAAAAATAAATTAAAAAAAATAAAAATATGAATGCATGCATCAGTGTGTTGTAGCATTGTGGTGAGAGAGAAGCGTCTATCTATCCCATTAATTTTTTTAAAAAAAGTCATACATTAAGATGTTGTAGCATATTGGTGAGAGAAATGCGTGTTATGGTTTAGTGGTGAAAGTTTTGCAGATTTGATCCCTCTTGGCAATTGCTAAAGCCGGAGTTAGATAAGTCTATACTAGTTATATTTTTAATGAAAAACACTTAATCATTATTGTTATCTTTGTTTGATTAATACCTAAAAGAATACAGAAGGTTGATATTATGATGATGATGATGATGATGATGATGATTAATGTCCACTAAGACCAACTTTGGTCTATCAGAACTTAAGAAGGATGATACTTGGTTTACATTAAAATCTCGTTCCTGTGCTCAAAAAAATTGCGAAGAATCTTTCCAAGCTCACTATAGTTTTCACAAGTTAGGAGGTTATAAAGGTTTGTATCGTAGCAAATACTAAGAAACTCATATCTAATGTGGGTGTAAGCATGGAACTCTAAGAGAAAGTCCTCAACACTCATAGAGTCACACAGATGGAAAACCCTTTCTGCGCATGGAGTTTTAGGAATATACCAACACCCTATTTCATTATGGAGTTCATCAGAGTTCGTTCTAATAATGACTATATTAATTTTCTTTTGTGAGCTAGTTACAACTGAGAGATACTTCCAATCTTGCAAATTAGGATTAATAACCTCCTTATGGTGTCTTAATTTTCTCTTAACCACTAAATGTTCTTCACACCACAATTTCTCTTTAAACTTAGAAATAATAATATTTTTGACATTATCAATGTTTTGCAAAATGAATCTCTAAATATTTGTTATTGCTTATAATACCGAAAGGCATAGATAAAGGTTCATATAAGATCATAATTTAATGAACTTTTTGGAATCAAATGACCACATTGATATTAAATGAGAGGTTAAGTTTAGTGAAAACCTTGTATAAAATTTTAAATTTTAGTATTTTATATAATTCTTTTTAAGTGATATAATTTAAAATATTTACATAAAAATAGTTTTTTTTTAAATCATAATTTTATTTTCAAATAAATAATTTAATTATATATATATATTCTAATTACTTTAAAGAAATTAAAATTGAAAATTTTTCCTCATTTTTATTTATAATATATAATATCAACACAAACTTATGCTACTTTAATTATGTTTAGAAAAATTTATACTATCGACTTCTTTTCTTTTTAGTTTTTCTAAAGATTACATATACAAAGTGTTTGAAAATTCCCCACCTTATTATAGAGGGGCAACTTCTTTAGTTTGGAAACCATGATTCCATCATGCTCACAGTATGATAAGTGACAGTAGAGCTCCAAAAATATTTTGACATTGAAGGTAGAGAGTCGTTGTGTGGAGGAGGAATATTATTGTTTGAAGATGTATAGTCATGTAAAATAATAAGAAGAGGAAGAATAAAATTATTGTAATCATCGTTGGTGATAGACTAAGAGGAGGTACTATAAATTTTTAAAAGTGAAGTGGAAGAGTCATTGTTTGAAGATCATGTAAAATAATAAGAAGAGGAAGAATAAAATTATTGTAATCATCGTTGGTTATAGACTAAGAGGGGTACTATAAATTTTTAAAAGTGAAGTGGAAGAGTCATTGTTTGAAGATGTATAGTCATGTAAAATAATAAGAAGAGGAAGAATAAAATTATTGTAATCATCGTTGGTTATAGACTAAGAGGGGGTACTATAAATTTTTAAAAGTGAAGTGGAAGAGTCATCTTGACAAAGGGGTGGAGGTGGAGGCAAAGTAATTTCCAAGCTTCCCATGAATGAAAAAGCACTAAGAAAGAGAAGGTTGGAATGTAGATGCTTTGAATTGAAATTAAAGTTCAAAAATCATGAGGCAGAAACAAATGAACATTGATGGAATTGTCCTTGTCATCATCCCCATTAGAGTTATAGTCTTGTTTATGGTTTTTATTGGAATTGATAATATCATTGAAGTGGGTATTGTTATAGCCCAAAATGACACTCTCTGCATGTGATCACTTTCCCATGTTTTCGTCACATGTTGACACTTCCATGATGACACTTCATGAAAGTCACTGAAAAAACACCTAACTTGGAGGAGCCATATATGGAGTTATGTAACTCATTTTGACCTCTTATATGGACCTTTGGAAAGGTATTCAAGTCAGGAACAATTCTCCAGAATACTCCAAAGCCTGGAAATGCCTAGACGTACCATAAAAATGAGCATCTTTAACCCATTTGTGGATTTTGTGAAGCATATCCACGAGTTTCACCTCTATACTCACGAATTTTCCTTCATGCTACCGAAGAATACATCCTATAGTGGTAAAAAATAATAAAAATATGAAAAATATCAAATTAGGGGTGGTTTGGGAAGTTATGGAATTGAATTGGGAAGTTGTAACTGACCCCCATTCGACCCTTTCTCTTCAAAAATGAATAAATAGAGGGAGAGAGGTCCATGAGAAGGGACTTGAAATTTTGCATTGTCATGTTGGAGGAATTGGGACCCATTCCCCCCACCTTCGCCCTATATTTCCATCCTTTTGTTGCAAAGCTTGGAGGTTGAGTTCCTTGGAGAAGAGAAGTAGCAGAACCAGATCAAGGTTTCGTGAGGTGCCTAGATTGGAGAAGGTATCATTGTACTTCTTCCATGTTTAATAAAGATGTGATGTCCTTCTTCTCCCCAAAGCATTTTTAAATGTGTGTTTGAATATTTTTTATTATTATATGATGATGTATATCAGTTTAGGGTTTCATGTTTTACTGAACATAATCTCCTTTTCATATAGTCTATTTGGTTTAAGGAAGGTATAACTTGTTTTGTAGGTCTCTTGGAGCAAGAGGAGCAAGAGGAGGATTGAAGGGATGCTTGAATAAAAATTCATTTGGATAAGGTATGAACCATTCTAATCTCTAAATCTTGTTTATATTTGGTTGCAGAACTATATGCATCTCTCTTTCAACCCCAGTTTGTTGATGGCCTCTGAAACCCTACCCATAGGAAACTTTCCTCTACAACAGAACTAGCGACTCCACTGGGGAGAGCCTTGTCTGTTTGGGGTATCTATGTCTTTCTTCTAATATCTTGTAAGGTTTTAGGTCCTTCTTTCCACTTAGGAACACATTCTGAGACTGATAGAACACCTCCCCTACCTTTCTAGGGCAGTTTTTAAGCCTTTTTGGGCCTTTTCCCACCCATTGGCAGGTACCATACCTAATAGTAGCGAGTATGGGATGTACTCGCGACCTACTATAGTAGAAACCTGCAAGTGAATCGTGCCTTGTCAGTAGGGAAACTCTCTAGTGCCTCTAAAACAACCTTTTTCATCATTTTTGGTGGTTTTTTCTACTATTTGAGAGCTATTTGGTAGGGTTTTTAGAGTCCTCTACATTTGAATGACTCTAGGGAGTTAGTGTCATATTTTATGGGTGATTATTAATCTATGTGGTAAGTCCTTTTGTATAATTATGGTTTTCTCTTTACTCATCGCCCCCACCCCCTTTGTTTGGTTTGACTCTTCGATCTTGTTTTTGGTCAGCCTCTGTCAGTGATCTTTGTCTGATTTCAGAAGCTTATTGGTATTTGTTTCCTTATTTCCTTGTTGGTTAACTTCACCATGCCGAATTAGTTTACTTGTACCTTATGCAAGCCTCCCTTCCAAGTAGTTTTATACTAACTTTAGGGAAGTCTAGAGTTTGTGTTGTGGTTGTATAGCAGGAGTCATTTTGCTTTGTTCTTGTTATCTGCATACATTAGTTTGTAGGTAATTTTTTCTTTTGAATTTATAAAAGAAAAAGAAAAAGAACATATAAGTGTTTTAATATGCATGTAGATTAGGGCTTTGTCTTTATTTCACTGCATATCAGTATTTTTGAAAAAATAAAAAATAAATTGTTATTTTGTGGCTTTCAAGTTTCTGTTTGAAAAAGAAAGAGAATAGGTTTTTCCTTTTTTACATTTCATTTATCTTTTCTTAGTCATCTTGTTTCAACATTGAGTCAAAAAACCATTGGTTTCACCTTTGTCACCCCCTTTGAGTAACCAACAACCCTTTAAAATAAACATTTAATATCTAAAATTTATTAGTAACTGTTTGTTTATAGGGACGACATAGACTAGTCTAGGCTAGTGTTTTGGGTTAGGGATATCTTAACTGCCCAAAACTTCAATCTCAAACATAGTGGCCTATCTTTTAGGAAATCCAACTTCATTGATAAATACATCAGAAATCTCCTCTCACACAGGATTTAAGCATGAGGTCGTTCGATACTGAGCTATTGGAGATACCCCTCCTCTTCTCAGTAAAGCATACACCAGAGTTGTTGCACGTTTGGAGACTCACCCAATACCTCTTCCTGACCCTGTGTGGTTCCTGGTAGTACTTGATTTTCGGTCTTAGCTACCCTTCCCATGTGTATCGGCTGGACCGACGACTATTCCATCGGAATTTCTGCACGATATTGGTAGCCTTAGTATCTTGTCTGCTAGGATCTTACACATGTAGCATTGGAAGGTTATTTCCAGTGCTCCTTATAGGGTATACTTGGAAGGTAACCTCGGTTGAAAATTTGGGAGGGTGGTTGGTTGATTCCAACACTTGTACCCCCAGAGAACTCTTCACGAGATGCCAAGTAACTACTCTCTTTCCTTCACTGGTTAGTTATGGGCCCTCATCATCCCATACTTTCCTTTGGAAGGCATATTTGTTTGTCTGGCTTGATACTTAGGTATTTTCTGCTAGTGGTGCGTCTTGGTTGCTTTTCAACCTCATACTTTATCTCCTTGTTTGAAACTATTGCTAACTTCCCTTTGAACAACAACCAATAGATCCCCATGTTGGGAACTCCTTGTATTATTCCTCTCAAAGGGAATGTTGGTGTTCCTTTGATGGCCACCTTGAATCTACCCAGATTCACCCTAGGGATATCAGTGTGGTTGTTCTCCACTCCAACTTTCCTAAATGCCCCTTATGCTTCTTAGGTAATCTCCTTATATCAAGGGCATCAAAACAATGCTTCCCATTCACCTGTAGCTGCCTCTCATCCTCCTTCTACCTCGTGCGGTGAAAGTATTGATACTAGTAACCGACAATCTAAAATGAGTAGAAGAAGGAAGAATATGCAGAACAATTGAAACCTTGGGGGCACCCATTCAACCTCTGCAGGTCAAGTTGAACCTCACCACCCAGCCTCTGCAGTTCATGCTAGGGGCGCCTATCCAACCTCTATAGGTCATGTTGGATCTAAGCACTCAACCTATGAAAGTCAAGATGATATTCACCATCCAACCTCTGCAGGTCATGTTTGATCTAGTCACTCAGTCTTTGCAGTTCATGCTAAGGGCACATGTTCAACCTCTGCAGGTCTAGTTGAACCT
Source organism: Pseudotsuga menziesii (assembly GCA_001517045.1). NCBI lineage: Eukaryota > Viridiplantae > Streptophyta > Pinopsida > Pinales > Pinaceae > Pseudotsuga > Pseudotsuga menziesii. The sequence continues at coordinate 328,668 of LPNX010044482.1, forward strand.
CCCCATCCAACCTCTGCAGGTCATGTTCGATATAGCCACCCAGCCTCCACAGGTCATGCTAGGGGCGCACACTCAACCTCTGCAAATCATGTTGATCCCAACCATTCAGCCTCTAATGGTCATGTTGGTGGAACCTATCCAACCTCTACAAGTCATGTTGGACCCTGTCTCTCAGCCTCTACAGGTCATGCTGGGGGAAAACTCTCAACCTCTGTAGGTTATGCTGAGGGAAACTAATTAGCCATTGTGAGTCATGTTGACACTGTTGAAAAGACCAACCGTTCAAAACACAAGCCCAAGTTTCCTTGTAAGCTTTGTGAGGGAGACCACCTTACTCATCAATTCCTTGCCATCGCAAAGGTAAAAAGAGTTTGGTTCTAAGGTCATCCCGTTTTTTAATATCTTGAAGTCTCTCAACAACTAGCCTCTCTTAGTCAGGTTGGACACAGTCACCTAGCCTCTGATGGTCATGTTGGGGGTAAACAGTAAGCCACTGCTAGTCATGTTGACACCGTTGAGAAAACTGGTCGTTCGAAGTGCAAAATTAAGTTCCCTTGTAAGCTATGGGATGGAGACCACCTTACTCATCAATTCCCTGCCATCATGGAGGTACGAAGAGTTTGGTTTCAAGGTCATCCTATTTTTTAACATCCTAAAGTCTCTCAAGAAACAACCTCTCTTAGTCAGGTTGGACACAGTCACCCAGCCTCTTATGGTCATGATGGGGGTAAACAGTCAGCCACTGCTAGTCATGTTGACACTGTTGAGAAAACTGGTCGTTCGAAGTGCACACTTAAGTTCCCTTGTAATCTATGCGAGGGAGATAATATTACTCACCAATGCCCTACTGTCGCATAGGTGCGAAGAGTGTGGTCCGAGACTCAAGGATTTCCATCTCTTGAACAACCTGTAGTTTCTCAACCATCTATGCAAAATTTTGTTGATCTAGTAGTCAAACCTTCTCAATATTTGGTTCACCCTACTCTTTTTTTGGAGAGTGATTCGTATGCGATTGAACTAATTTCATCTTTGGTCAATCCCACTCTCCCTTTGGAGAGTGAATTTCATGAAGCGATTGAATCGGTTCCATTGTCAATCAATCTCACTCTTCCTTTGGAGAGTGAAGTGTCTACTAGTCACATCTTCTTCACTGCCAATTCAGAACTCACTGAACAAGGGGGCACTGAACTCGTTTCGTACAAACCCCCACTAAGCTCTCAGATTGCTTCCCTTGATTGGGATAGCCTAATTGAGCCATGCCTTCCTTCTGATGCACCTTTCCAAATAAAGGTCAAAGTTGGACATTACGCGATTGCTCATTGCATTGTTGATGAAGGAGCCTCAATTAGTATCTTTCCTGCTCGTGCTTGGCGAGGCATGGGATCTCCCAGCCTTGTGTCGACTGCTAGTCAGTTACTGACGTTTGATAGAATAAATAGTATAGCCTTTGGAATTATTTCTCAAACACATGTTACTTTGGGTGGGAAGACCATCTTAGTTGACTTCATGGTTATAAAGGACCCCTTGGACTTCAATATGCTCCTTGGGCGTGATTATGTTTATGCCATGCAAGCTGTGGTGTCAATGTTCTTTCGCGTGTTGTACAATAATCATGGCAAAGAAATTGTCACTATTGGTCCGTTGGATTTTCTTGGTCCCTCTCGTGACCTAATTAGAGACCAGGTTTTTCCTTTATTAGTTCATAGTGTCTCGATAGACACTACCTCGCCACAGGTGAGCTATGTGGCCTCATATTCCTTGCGTTCAATTGCTATTGAGAAGAAGCCTATGTTTTCATTTTTACCTTGTCGGGACTCGGCCCCATCAATTGACCAGGTGATCCATCCTATACAGATTGTGGAGCCCGCTCTCCACTCTATTGATCCAACTGAAAGTTTAGACATGTGTCCTATCTGGGATGGTCTCCTTCCATCTGATGAAGTATTCCTGGAGTCTTTGATACAGTCTGACCTTCTTTTGGATGTCGGTTTAGTTGTGACTAAGTCTAACCCTGATTTTCTTCATAAGCCTAATCTTTCCATTGATCGATATTATTGTGTTGGTCTTGTTGAGTCTTTGGACTCTCCCTTTGATCAGAAATTCAGTGAGCCTGATGAGATTGCTTTTTCTTATGAATTTTTCAACTCTCGTGATACTGAGTTTGTTTCTACATACTCTATCTCCCTTGTTGATTTTTTTTTCTGAGGTTGATATTATTGATCATAAACCCTCGGACCTTGGAACTTAGCACAAATTCCTAATCTCAGAGAACTCTTTTTAGGCCTCACCTTAATAAAGACATGTTCACCTACTTGGAACTCCTTTTGAGTTCGTTTAAGACCTGCTTGAATTTTCTGTCGATCTTGCGCAACTTTCAAGTAACCTTGCACCTGTTTTACAATTAACTCCATCTCTTTTAATAATTCAGGTCCTAATACTAACCTGTCAACTGGATTACTCCATGAGATGGGGGTATTGCACTTCCTGCCATACAAAATTTCAAAAGGACTATATCTTGCTGAGGCTTGGTAATGATTATTGTGAGCAAACTCTACCAAGTGTAAGTAATCTTCCCATTTACCTGGTTGCTCTTTTACATACATTATGAACAGATCTTCCAATACCTGATTCACTCTTTCAGTCTGTCCATATGTGTGAGGATGGAAAGAGGTACTGAAATTTAATGTAGTATTTAGTCCTTTAAACAAATACTTCCAAAAGTTACCCGTAAAATTAGGGTCTCTGTCTGAAATTATTACTTTCGGTATTCTATGTAAACGAAAAATTTGTTTTAGGAATATATCAGCAATATTCACAGCTTTATAAGTAGTTTTTACAGGTATAAAATGAGCTGCCTTGCTTAGTTTATCAACAACTACCATTATTGAGTCATTCAGATTTTGATTTCTAGGTAGTCCTGTAATAAAATCAAGGTTGATTATCTCCCACTTCCAGTTAGGAATAGGTAATGGCTGAAGTAACCCAGTTGGATGTTGGTGTTCAGTATTTACTTGTTGACATTCAAAGCACTTAGCAATGTATTCTGCCAATTCATTTTTCATGTTTGGCCAAAAATAATCCTTTCATAACATGATTGTAGTCTTCTGATAACCAGGATGTCCTGAATAAGGAGTCTTATGAATTTCATTTAAAATCAACAACTTAATATTAGGTACCTTAGGTATGTATAGTCTATCTTTATATAATAATAATCCTTTTTTGTTTAAACTATACCCTGTACTTAAATTTTCAATTAAATTTTCTCTTACCTTTGCTTGTAATTTTCGATAATTTTCATCTAGTCTTATTCCTTCTTCTAGCTGTTCTTCCAAATCTATTTTATAGGTGTTGATTGCTGCTACAAAAATTAGTTTTGCATTCCTGCTTAAAGCATCAACAACCTTATTTTCTTTGCCCTTAATATGTTGGATTTCAAAATCGTACTCACTAAGGAAAGCTAGCCACCTAGCTTGCCTAGCATTTAAGTTAGGTTGATCCAACAAATATTTTAACCCTTTATTATATGTCATTAGTATAAACTTTCTTCCGATTAAATGACGACGCCACATTTTTAGGGCATGTATGACAGCAGCCAATTCTAAGTCATAGGTCGCATAGTTTTTCTCATGAATCTTCAGCTTCCTAGACTAATAGGTAATGACGTGTCCTTCCTGAGTTAAAACTCCATTAAACTGTCCTTGCATGCATTAGTACATACTATAAAGTATTTATTAGGGTCATGAATTCTTAAGATTGGTGCGGTGGTTAATAATGTTTTTAACTTTTTAAAACTATCTTCACACTTTTGACTCCACTCGAATTTCTTCCCTATCTTCTGTAAAGAAGTTCTGGGATTTGCAATTCTTGAAAACCCTTCGATAAATCTTCGATAATAGCCAGTAACCCCCATGAATGATCGTACGTCAGTTACGTCTTTTGGGACTGGCCATTCTTCGATTGCCTTTATCTTTTTGGGATCAACAGAAATTCCTTCTTTAGTCACTACATGACCCAAGTACTGTATTTTATCCTTAAAGAAATCACATTTACTAAATTTTGCATAGAGCTGATGTTCTCGTAACTCTTGTAGAACAATTTTTAAATGCTCTTTATGTTATTCTTCAGAATTTGAATAAATTAAGATGTCGTCAATGAATACGAACACAAATTTATCAAGGTACTTATGCATTACATTATTCATCAGACACATGAAGACAACCGGGGCATTAGTAAGCCCAAATGGCATAACAACAAACTTGTAGTGACCATACCTCGTCCTAAAGGTTGTTTTAAAGATGTCTTCATCTTTGATTCGGACCTGGTGGTAACCAGATCGTAAATCAATCTTCAAGAATATAGTTGCTCCACGTAACTGATCAAACAGGTCATCTATGCGGGGTAACGAATATCTATTTTTGCACTACAACAAAAACTAGATTTAGCGTCTCTTTTTGCATCGTTTTTTGGGTCTAGACCATCTTTCATTGTATTTTTCTTCAATTTTTGGACAAAATGGCGCAATTTCACGGGTTGGTGCTATTTTAGGCGATTTTTGCGTCCTTTCTCTAAATCTGGCGCAAATTGCGGCGTAATTTGCACCGGGTTTTGCACCTGGTTATGCACCAGGTTTTGCATCAGGTTTTGCGACAGGTTTTGAGCCTAGTTTTGCACCTAATTTTGTGCCTAGTTTGTACATCTTCTCTTGTTGCGCCCCCTTTTACACCCATGTTTTCCTCAACTTTTACGCCCTTTTTTTCATCCACTTTTGCATCATTTTTTACATCCACTTTTGCATCCACTTCTACTTCTTTTTTTGCATCCCTCTGTGCGCCAAGTTTTGCATCAAAGTTTACATCATGTTTTGAGTCTAGTTTTGCATCTTGTTTTGTTTTAGCAATTTTTGCATGCACTTTTGCATCCATTTTTTCGTCCACTTTTGCACCCACATTTTCATCCATTTTTGCATCTCATTTTGCATCCATGTTTACATCTTTTTTTGCATCTACTATTGCATCCACTTTTGTCGCGTCCCAATTCACACCCATTTTTGGGCTTACTTTAACACCCACTTTTGCTTCAACTTTTGCATCCACGTTTGCATATTTTTTTGCATCGAATTTTACATCAGTTATTGCATCCCTTTATGCATCCATTTTTGCATCGGGTTTTGCATTGGGTGTTACGACTACTTTTGCATCTAGTTTTGCATCTACTTTTGTTGCATCCACTTTTGCATCCAATTTTACATCCATGGTTGTATCCACTTTTGTGACACTTTTTTCATCATGTTTTGCTTCCATGATTGCATCATTTTTTGCATCCACTTTTGCATCCATTTTTGCTGCACCCCATTATGCACCCACTTTTGCGCCTACTTTTGTTGCATCCATGTTTGCATCCATGTTTTTATCCACTTTTGCATCCAGTTTTACACCCAGATGTTGAAGATAAAAATGAGGATAATGATTATGATATTGAGGATGGTTATGATGATGATGATAATGTTGTTGATAATGAGGAGAATGATGACAATGATGATGACGATGATGACGATTATGATGAGGATGAGGATGAGGATGATGAGGATAATGGCAATGAAGAAATCACCGATGATTATGATGGCAATTAAATGAATGATGATGATGGTGATGATGACAATGACAATGATGATGAATACAATGAGAATGATGATGTTGATCATCTTAAAAAATAAGTTGTTATTTGTCATGCATATATCGTGTGTGTCCTCCATGTACCTTTTCCACTAATCACATATTTTGGGGAGATGCTATTTCTTATTCCAAAGGTAATGATGAATAACTGATGAAAATGCCAATAATGATGATGATGATGATCTCAAGGACAATGGCGATGATGATGATATGGATGATGATTATGCCGATGATGATGACTATTGTGATAATCATGATGACAATGACAAAGACGACGACGATGATCATGATCATCATCATTTCCATCATCGTCATCATCAAAAACATCATCACTGTCATTGTCATCTAGTTCATCATCGTCATCATCAAAAACATCATCACTGTCATTGTCATCTAGTTCATCATCGTCATCATTTAAAGCATATGGGATATGTTTACCAATTAAAGTATGCATAACAAGTGAGATTATTCTAAAACACCCCACCAAAGTACAAAATTCAAACCACAAGGGAAACATAATATTGAAATTGTTCCCATTTTCTTTCTCCCAACAAAACATGCTTCATTTTAGGGAATTATGTTAAAATACATACATTCATAGTCCATCCATACTATACTTGTAAGAAATATAAATATAATACTCAATAGAATTTATAAAATAGGTAAATATTTTATAAACACCCTTATGATATATAAACTTCTTTCACCTTAATAATGGTAAAATATGTAAATATAATAATAATATATAATTAATATAAATATGTTACTATAGTTCATATGTTAAAAGATTTAATATAAATAAATATATATATTTCATATGTTATGTGATTTAAAATAATTAAATATATACACATATTATTTACTTATACATTATACAAATTAAAATATAGATTAAAACCTATGAAGTTTCATAGGGAGGAGAAGCAAATCATGAAGGATTTTTCAAATATAGATCTATGTACAACTACCCATTTCCCAAAGGGGCTTCTGCTAAATCAATCTATGGATTCTGACAAACTTCCCAAGACTAACACTTAGTCTGACCCTATCATACATGAACATTCCTCCATGCTTCCATTATTACATGAGGAAACTCTAGCAACCTTTTGACTTGGTATTCAAATATTGGGTACATACATAAATAAGGTTGTTGTCTTCTCTTCCAAGACACAAGGTGTAATGTCCCCTTCTAAGTGAGCCACTTGGATTACTTTGCTAGCCCATACATAGACAGTAATTTTAAATACTCGTCAATGGAATCTCCTTCGATAGACCCACACATGAACCTTTTGCGTGAATCGAATGGAATCTAGATATTTGAATGAATTATAGGTTTTGGGATTGCATGACCAAATGGGAAAGAAATATCAGTCCCATTGAAATGGCAGCAAAAGGAAAAAGGGGAGCAGTATGTCTATAGCCAAGAAACCTCTGTCCATTCTCTTAGTAAGGGGGTCGAAACTATATCAAATGCTTTGTCCCAACACTATAAGAAATATCATATATTTGTATGGTCTAATTTGATGGTGTAAATATCTCGACTTGGGCGTTATCTTCCATTGTACCTAAACTAATGCACAGTCAGACCGCTGGAAGGAAATCACACCGGTCTATCACTCATTTGTATGCTTTTGTCTATGTCAAAGTGGGACATATCCTCCACAAGAAAACAAAAAAACATTAAAATAAAGGTTATCACAAGCAAAAACACCCCATCCCAAAGTTAGTGCCATAAGGAAGTGCAAACACCCCACCAAAGTACAAAATTCAAACCACAAGAGAAACATAATATTGAAATTGTTCCCATTTTCTTTCTCCCAACAAAACAAGTTTCATTTTAGGAAAATATGTTACAATCCATACATTCATAGTCCATCCATACTATACTTGTAATAAATGTAAATACAATACTTAATATAATTTGTAAAATATGTAAATATTTTATAAACACCTTTATGATATATAAACTACTTTCACCTTAATAATGCTAAAATATGTAAATATAATAATAATATATAATTAATATAAATATATTACTGTAATTTATATGATAAAATATTTACTATAAATAAATATATATAATTGATATGTTATATGATTTAATATAATTAAATATAAACATATTATTTAATTATACAATTTAAAATTATAAAAAACAAAAGAACAACAAATTTATTTGGTAATGAATGGCCATGGCCATGGGCGTGGTGGTTTCATTTTTGTCGAGATTGAGAGAACCCTCAAAATTGTTAAACTTCATCCCAATATTCGGGATGTTCCATTCTTTATTCTTTAGCTTTCGATTAATTATTACTGCCACATATACAAAGGTCGAAACCTACTGCCAACGGATTCCATCGTGAGCCCATTTCTCTAGGAGCCACGAAAATATTGCCACTGCGATAATTTAACAAGTACCCAATTGTCATCAGGCATTGACACTATTGTTTACGTTTGCCATTGTCATCAGGGTTTTATGACATGGCACCAGTTAAAAGACGAGGAGGAAAAAAATGAGGCTCAGATATCTTGTGCACGCCAAGGTCAAGGGATTTTCGGCATGTCCCGCCAAGGTACACCAGATCTTGTGCTCGCCAAGGTCAAGGGATTTTCGGCATGGCCCACTAAGGTATGCCAGTCTATTTTTCATCCCCATTTGTTTTCCCTTATTTGATGTATTTGATGTATGTTGTTGCTATTATTTTCATTTGCCACATCAAATTATATACTTCTTGTGCCCCCTGTTTTAATACCCGATTATTGTCGTCTAAGGGTTTGTGTGAATGTTTATAGATTTTCAGAGGGTTTCATTTCCATTGCGCCTTCCCTTATTTGATGTATGTCATGTATGTTTTTGCTGTTATTTTCATTTGCCACATCAAATTATATACTTCTTGTGCCCCCTGTTTTAATACCCGATTATTTCCGTCTAAGGGTTTGTGTGAATGTTTATATATTTTCAGAGGGTTTCATTTCCATTGTGCCGATTGCAATGGCTATGGGAATCTTTTTCCATTGCCCAATATGTACTGATATTTTCTTCTTAATCCTAGAATTTCAAAACCTGGTTCTCTGAAACCCTACACGAGAAATCAAACCCTGTAACAGATATTAGTGTTTAAACGCTTGGATGCAAGTTTGTGTTTTTTTTGTTTAAACCCAAGTGATGGATGCAAGTTTGTGTTTTTAGGTGGAAATTGTTTCTGTCTTATTTCCATCGTTCCAGATCCAGATAAACCTTACCCACAGCTTATTTTGGAGGACCATTTCACTTCTTGCATACATTTCACTGCAGTGAATCAGACCAATCCGAGTTCTGAAAGGACCTCTCCCTCAACGGAAACCTTTCTTAGTATTTTGACCAATGACTCTCATCTCAATAAATAAAGCTTTAGGTATCACGGGGACATCTCTTCATGCGAGAACCCATTAAGAAAGCAATGGTGTAATATCCAGCCTATTTACCAACCTAAAAGAAGATGAACCCGCTAGACAGCAAGTCGGGCCAGCTAAGAAAAGGTCAATGCAGAGATATCGACACCTCGGGAAGCACCTCTATCATGGGGTATGTGAATACGCATGCATCTACTGGCTGGGCATAAAGTTGACCCCGCACGACTACAAATGCACCCATGATCTGGCCAATGGCCAATCCCACCTGTATTAGTGCTCCTGGATCAAAGAAGATCTATATCACTTTCCAACCTGCTCTCTAGCCAGAAAGACTGAATATTGCTGTCCACCCGGATGAAGTGGCGGACTAAAATGGGTGGTAGACCAGAAAGAATGAATATTTATGTCCGTCCGGAGAAGCAATGAATATGGGCGTAAAGGTCATATCTTTACCAATTTAACTTATTGAATCAGAACCACCAAAAGTAGAGGTGAAGGTCTAAGAGACAGTATAAAAGGTAAAGGCCCTGATAAAGGCCCTAGTTTCAAAACCGAAAGCACGAATGAGGGTATCATTCGACTTAAAAACGCAAGGATTGATTTCTGGAAAATGGCCATACAATCAATTTCCCTAGCAAAGATATTGGAACAAGGACCAATAGGTGTCTCCCCCACTACGCTCCAAGAGTATTACACAATTGGCCCGAATTCGTCAGGCCCACAAGCTAGCTGTTTTTATTAATACGATGACCCTTAAAAATCTGAATCAGTAATAACAACTATTTTTCATTTAGCTAAGTGCATACTCTTATGTCATAATCACCCAGCACTTGCACCTGTAATTTAATCTGATGAGTAGACTGATATTCGGACACTGCTGAAATACAACAAAGTAGAAATGTCAAAAGCATCTGTTAACAAGAAAAAAAAATGCAAGTGTTAGATGAGATACACAACTAAATTGAGAAACCATCTAATATCAATTGATGGCTCATCTCCGACTTCAAAATTCTGGATCATTTTGAAAAGATATGAAAATGTATCAGTCACTTGACATCTTGCAATCATTTCACTTCAACTTCTCTTGACAAATCGTTGCATCCTACATAACTAGCAGTAATCTTGGCAATGCTGAAAAACACCTCGAAAATACCTCTCTCTGCACTAGTTCTCCGGGATGATGAGACCATCCACAGAAGCCAATCAAAATGATCATGACTTCCTTTACAATGATGGCATATAAGGATGCGGCCTTAATGTTATAAACAAGTAATCACGTATCTCTAGTAGTAACCGTTCTACAAGGGAAGGGTAGCTACACAGAAAATTGATAATAAAAATTTAGATAGATACTAAAAAAGTTCCTGGCTCACTGTAATTGTTCAGTTATGTAGAAGTTTTCCTTACCCATACATGTTAGACATCTGTTCATGGTGCTCCTGAAAGTACATAATGTTGATGTAATTGTAACTTCGGAATGTATTCACTTGTATTTCTTATCTATTGTAATCCGATGTTTATTCCGGGATGTTCTTGTGTCATGTCATGACCCGATGTTCCTATCGGGAATATCTATAATGTAAACAAGTCATGTCAAGTCATTGTGGGTAACCCTCCTATTGTCTAAGGGTTAAAGACCCCGTAGTTCCGGGGCACTAGGGTTATTAGACTCTCCTAGTGAGGTCGGCCCTAGTAGGGTTTTAGTCATGTCGGGAATTAGTATAAATAGAGAGGTGACCTCTCTATTTATCACACATCTCATATACACTCAGTTGTAGCGTATAGTTGAGGAAGAGAAAGACACTAGGGCAAGAGGAAATAGCTTACTACTGTCGGGAGATTGTCTTACTGTTTTTGGGTTTCACTTTGGTGTTGATTCTATCTTTGAGGAAGTTGCGGGGTTTTCTCCATTTATGGTTTCCCCGAGGAAAAACACTGTGTTCATTGTCTCTTTTGTTTGATTGTTGTGCTTGTTGTTCTCTCAGTTAAAGATCCTAATGATATGCTAGATTAATGTTTAAAATCTAACATGGGTTCAGAGCTAACCTGAGAAGAAGACATTGTGCGGCTATAGAAGCTAGGGCTTCTTACTTTTTGAGTCTCTCTCCACAATCCATCAGCAAAATTATGCTAGGATGACTCTCCATTGAAGGGCGCATCTTTCTGTCGAAGCAGAATCCAATTCTGAGGTTTTTTAGTTTTTGACCCGACACTACTGCCGAAAATTAGGGCTTTTCACAGAAGTGGAATTTTTCAGTGAGCCCAGGCCTGGATTGATCTTCTCCCCAAAATCGAAGTTGGGGATCAAATTCAAAGCATTTGGTTGGACAGAACTCTGGAAAATCAAAACCCTAATCTGCTCCTGAACCAGTACTGCATGATTTCAGCCTCAAATCCAAATCCAACATCTTGACCTGGTAAGATCTAAATCTTTTGTATTTCCATTTGAGGTTCTCAGTTAAGATGTCTCATCATACCAAGCTTGAAGAAAATCTTGAGGGAGCTGATAACTTCCGAGCCTAGAAGTATAGGATCTCCCTTGTCCTAGAAGAAAATGAGTTGGACTCCTATATCTAGGAGGAGGTTCCAGTGCCAGAGGGAGATGAGGCCAAGGCCTTACATAAGAAGAAGTTGGTTATGGCAAAGAGGATCATTGTTGATTCTATCAAGGATCACCTCATTCCACAGGTGTCCTCCCTCAAGACACCTAAAGCCATGTTTGATGCCCTAACCAAATTGTTTGAAGGGAAGAACATCAATCAGAAGATGACTCTAAGGAACCAGTGGAAGAATGTCAAGATCCAGAATGAGGAGACCATCCAGTCATACTTCACAAGGGTCTCCCAGATCAAGGAACAACTAGAAGCTGTAGATGAAGAAGTGGAGAATGCAGAAATTGTGATGACAACATTGAATGGCCTCCCTAGGTCATGGGATTCTTTCATCCAAGGAATCTGTGCTAGAAAGAAGTTGGTTAAGTTCAGTAGACTGTGGGAAGAATGCTCTCAAGAAGAAGCTCTGATAGATGCTCGAGAAGAAAAGATGGGAAGTGAAGATCAAACTCTCATAGTACACTCCAAGAAAGGAAGAAGGGAAAATCATCATCACCAAGGTAAGCATTCTCATTAGAAAAATAACTTTATGAGAAGGGATCCATCCAGACTCAGATTTTATACATGCGATGAAATAGGACACTTTCCTAAAAACTGTCCCAAGAATAAGAATGGATCCAAGAAGAAGAAGAACTCCAAAAGAAGACATCATGCTCACATTGTCGAGGATGATGATCCTCCCAGGAAGAGAGTAAAACAAGAAAGTGAAGATGAATATGTTCTGATCTCCGCTCTCACGGGAACTGTCACTCATGGAAGCAAAGATTGGCTTATTGACAGTGGGGCTTCCAAGCACATGACAGGTTTCAAGGAATCCTTTGAGAAACTATCCAAACATAATTCACCCCATAAGGTGAAGCTTGGGGATGACTACCAATATCCCATAAAAGGTAGTGGTGAATCCTCCTACAAGCTAGACTCTGAAAAATCTATAAAAATGAAAGATGTCTTGTTTGTACCAGGATTGAAGAATCTTTTATCCATATCAGCATTGGATGCAAAAGGTATGAGGGTTGCATTTGTAGATGGCCAGTCATCATGTGGCCAAGAGGAAAGACTATTGATGATGCAATAGTGATTGGAGAACAAGATGGAGGCTTATACAAGCTGAAGGGCCATCCAGAACAAGCTATGATCCATGACACAGTAGAGCCAAATGAACTTTGGCATAGAAGGCTTGCACATGTGCATTATAGAGCACTACCACTTGCAAGCAAAGTTGTTGAAGGTCTTCCAAAAATTCAAGCAAAACATGAAGGGGTATGCAAAGGATGTGCGAAAGGAAAGAATACAAAGAAGACATTTCCAAGTAGCGAGAGCAAGGCAAAAGGAATATTGGAAATCATCCACTCCGATGTATGCGGACCAATGTCATCAAGCTCACTAAGCGAATATGTATACTATGTTTCTTTCAAATATGACTTTTCTAGGAAGACATGGATTTACTTCATGAAGAACAAAGATGAAGTTTTTAGCAAGTTCAAGGAATTCAAAGCCTTGATCGAGAATCACACAGAAAAGAAGATCAAGACCTTTTGATCAGATAATGGCGGAGAATTCACATCAAATGAATTCAAAGACTTATGCAAAGAATCAAGGATTAAGAGGGAGTTGTCCACTCCTTACAATCCACAACAGAATGGGGTTGCAGAAAGGAAGAATAGAACCATCATGGAAGCTGCAAGAGCAATGCTTCATGATCAAGATCTTCCTATGCATCTATGGGCAGAAGCAGCCAGAACAGCGGTGTATGTACAGAACCGTACTCCACACACAGTACTCAAGAACAAGACTCCTGAAGAATTCTTCTCTGGAAAGAAACTAGAAGTCAGCCATCTCAGAATATTCGGTTGTCCAGTGTACATACACATACCAAAAGAAAAGAGAACAAAACTAGATCCTTCAGGAAAGAAGGGTATATTTGTGGGATACTCTGAAAGATCGAAGGCTTACAGAATATACTTCCCAGGATACAAGAAGATCGACATCAGCAAGGATGTAACATTTGATGAAGACACAGCTTACAACAAATCCAGAAAGAGACCTGCTGAAGATACTGAAGAAGTAGAAGCACCCAAAATTCATGATACAACCATGAATGAAGAAATTCAAGAAGAAGATCGAGAATTTGAAGAACCACAAAGACCTATAGATCCACCTCAGGAGAAGAATCCTCACAAGAGGAAACCTGCTTGGATACGAGAAATTATCCAAGGTGCAGAAAGATATGGGGCTCCAGAAGAGAATCACAGAGAAAGAAAGAGAACCAGATCTTGTTCCGGATATGTAGCTTTACTATGTGATGTTATCAATAAAGAACCTTCCAACTATGAAGAAGAGGTAGAACGGAAAGAATGGAAGGATGCTATGATCGAAGAGTATCAATCGATCATGAAGAATGATGTTTGGGATGTTGTCCCAAGACCAGAAGGGAAGTCAGTTGTAACTTCCAAATGGATCTACAAAATCAAGCATGCTGCAGACGGTAGCATTGAAAAATATAAGGCAAGATTTGTGGCTCATGGCTTCTCACAGAAGGAAGGAATAGATTATGAAGAAACCTTTGCTCCTGTGGCTAGATACACTTCCATCAAAATAGTACTTGCTTTGGCTGCAGTAATGAAATGGAAGATACACCAAATGGATGTCAAGACGACTTTCTTGAATGGTGTAGTGGAAGAGGAAGTGTATGTAGAACAACCACTCGGTTTTGAGACACATGACAAGGAGTCTCATGTGTGCAGATTGAAGAAAGCCATGTACGGTTTGAAACAGGCACCCAGGACATGGTACAGGAGAATTGACAGTTTTCTATCCAATTTGGGCTTTACCAAGAGTAAAGCAGATTCCAACCTTGACTACAAAGTTGAAGATGGCAACCCAGTGATGCGTCTACTATATGTAGATGATCTATTTGTAACAGGTATGGATGGGTTGATTGCTGATAAAAAGAGAAAGGTTGTTGTCGAGTTCAAAATGAAGGACTTGGGTATGATGCATCATTTTCTAGGTATGGAGGTGTGGCAGAATGCAGATGGAATCTTCCTCGGATAAGGGAAGTATGCAGTAGAGATCCTGAAGAGGTTTGGGATGATGGACTGCAAGGCTATGGACACACCTATGGCATCGAACCTGAAGCTATTGAGTGATGCTTCATCAGAGACAGTTGATGACACGATGTATCATGAGATGATTGGGTCCTTGATGTATCTGATGAACACAAGACCAGACATTTGCTTTGCTATGAACACATTGAGACATGTTCACCTGATGGTTACAAAGCATGCAGTAAGGTACTTGAGGGGTACAGCTGATTATGTGATCAAGTATGATGCAAATTAAAATATTAACCTGGAAGGTTATGTTGATTTAGATTGGGTAGACAATGCACTTCATGGTGTTGCTTCAGTATAGGATTAGGTGTGATATCTTGTTTTAGCAGGAAGAAATCCTGTGTGGCACTGAGTACAGCTGAAGCAGAGTATGTCGCAGCTTATTCAGCTAGTTGTGAGGTAGTATGGCTGCAGAAGCTGCTATCTAATTTATTTGATCTCCAGATGGATGCTACTTGTATACATTGTGACAACCAGAGTTGCGTGAAGTTGTCAGAGAATCCAGTGTTCCATGACAAGTCGAAGCATATCGAGATAAAGTATCACTATATCAGGGATATGGTGTAGAAGGGAGCAGTGAAGCTCCAGTATGTTGCGACGGAGGAACAGATAGCTTATGTATTGATGAAGCCATTGGCTAGGGTGAAGTTCGAGTACTTCAGGGAGAAGCTTGGTGTTCTCCATATCGATGTTTCCTCAAAGGGAAAGTAATGAGACCCATAGCCATTCTGACATGGTGAGAGGATTGGTTCCTTCCATGGTCAGATGTAAGGGCTGAGCCATTCTGTCATGGTGAGAGGATTGGTTCCTTCCATGGTCAGATGTAAGGGCTGAGCCATTCTGTCATGGTGAGAGGATTGGTTCCTTCCATGTCAGATATGAGTGCTGAGATCCATAGCCATTTTGATGAGTAGGTCAGACATAAGGGCTAAGCCATTCTGTCATGGTGAGAGGATTGGTTCCTTCCATGTCAGATATGAGTGCTAGCCATTCTGTTGAGTAGGACAGATGTAAGGGAAACTGCCATTCTCCTGGAGAATGGAGGCACCTAGTCAGTTACCAGGTAGCTCAGTCTAGGACTGGGGACCATTCTGATATGACTGTAGGATTGGTTCTTATAGGATCAGATGTGAGTGCACGCCTTTTCAAACATACTTGTTGGATTGGTTACTCATATGTATCGAATGTAAGTGTAGAGTAGGACAGATGTAAGAGCAACTGCCATTCTCCTGGAGAATGGAGGCACCTAGTCAGTTACTAGGTAGCTCAGTCTAGGACTGGGGGCCATTCTGATATGACTGTAGGATTGGTTCTTATAGGATCAGATGTGAGTGCACGCCTTTTCAAACATACTTGTTGGATTGGTTACTCGTATGTATCGAATGTAAGTGCAGAGCCTTTCTTCAATCATTGGTTGATCAGATATAAGTGCTGAGCCTTTCTTCGATCATTGGTTGATTAGATATAAGTGATGTGCCTTTCTTCAATCATTTTTTGATCAGATGTAAGTGCAGCACCTTTCTTCGATCATTGGTTGATCAGATGTAAGTGCAGGAGCCTTTTGGCATGGAGGATTGGTTCCTCGCATGGCCAAGTGTAAGTGCTGGGCCTTTCTTCGATCATTGGTTGATCAGATGTAAGTGCTGGGCCTTTTTGACAGGGTTGTAGGAAATGTTACCACATGGTCAGATGTGAGTGTTGGGCATTTCCTTTCTGATATGATTATAGGATTAGTTCCTACATGATCAGATGTAAGTGTTGGGCGGGCCATTCTGACTTAAGTGTCAGATATAAGCGCTGAGGAAGACCTACATGGTGGCTAGGCCTACATCCAGCATGAAAAACGAATGGCTCTGTAGAACTTCCTGTGACGAGAACAATCATGAGATAGCACCTGTGAAGATTCAGTATTGATGATCCAGTAGAGATGATCCAGATCGAGGGATGATCCAAATCTAGAGATGATACTCCAGAGATGGTCCAGATACAGTGATGATGATCCAGATCGAGTGATGATCCAAATCCAGAGACGAATATGACTTGAAGATGCAGATGACGAGAAGATCCAGAGAAGAAGACTAGTGATGAAAATTGTGTCGAGAGAATACCTTCCTAGTTAAGAGGTAGTGTTGATGTAATTGTAACTTCGAAATGTATTCACTTGTATTTCTTATCTATTGTAACCCGATGTTTATTTCGGGATGTTCTTGTGTCATGTCATGACCCGATGTTCCTATCAAGAAGATCTATAATGTAAACAAGTCATGTCAAGTCATTATGGGTAACCCTCCTATTGTCTAAGGGTTAAAGTCCCCGCAGTTTCGGGGCACTAAGGTTATTAGACTCTCCTAGTGAGGTCGGCCCTAGTAGGGTTTTAGTCATGTCGGGAATTAGTATAAATAGAGAGGTGACCTCTCTATTTATCACACATCTCATAAACACTCAGTTGTAGCGCATAGCTGAGGAAGAGAAAGACACTGGGGCAAGAGGAAAGAGCTTACTGCTGTCGGGAGATTGTTTTACTGTTTTTGGGTTTCACTTTGGTGCTGATTCTATCTCTGAGGAAGTTGTGGGGTTTTCTCCATTTATAGTTTCCCCGAGGAAAAACATTGTGTTCATTGTCTCTTGTGTTTGATTGTTGTGCTTGTTGTTCTCTCATTTAAATATCCTAATGATATGCTAGCTTAATGTTTAAAATCTAACACATAACACACATATGACCCAAAGAAGTTGCATGATATGAATCCACAAGATCATATATACTAGCTTATGAGGCGGATAGATACTGCATATAACACGTATAAATCCATGTGCTTAATTACATGGACTATAGAAAAGCTCGTTTTCGCAGGTGGTAATTACGAATCTAGTTGGTGCTATGATACTAGAGCTTAGTGTAATTAAGCTTGAGCATCTATAATATTAGAGTACATAATGAATATGTGTTTCTTAAGCTAAGCCATGGTAAGACCTGTTAATCATTGTACGAGCTTACTCACCTGTTATTGAAATAATGTATTCAGCTGATGTGGAACATAAATGACAATGACTTACTAGTAATGCTTACAGAGCATGTTTAAACAGATACACCAAATTAAGCAGGACAAGATTACAGAATCCGGTTTTCTGGAAAAGTTACAGAGTATTTAATGTGGAATTACAAGGTCTAGTCTAGAGTATAAACAAGCTAGATTATTACTCTTAGCAAGCTTAACATGTACTGCTCTGTATATATAGTAGAGCTAGCGTAAGACCTTACATTGATTACACCAATCCTGCTAGGTAGAAGAATAAGCAATTATGTGCACAGACTATAATTACTCCTTTTCATGCTTAAGAGCCATAGCTCGTATTAATGAGACTGACATCATAGAACAAGCTAGACAGTATCTAACTAGTATTCATACTATCATCTGGCTTAACTGAGTTATTGCTAACAACATGAAGTACAAGGCTAGAAGCAGCTGATGATATGTCGCGTTACTAAGTACTCGTATATAAATATACTACTTATATCTGAAGTAAGAGCTGCCATTATTACCTTTCAAATAGTATGACTATAACCTATTTGTTGCAAGCTACTGATCAACAAGATCATATATACTTGCAAAATTCTCCAAAGTAAGGTCCTAAACAGAAAACAGAAAACACGGATCTCAGTGCTGAGGCTGGCCAATATCATAACAAAAAGGAAAAACTGCAATGAAATAAAAGAATACCTGTACAATAGAATATAGCGGTCCCATTGGACCTTCACGTAATCAATAGTTCGGTTCCTAAGC
>LPNX010044485.1:0-19407 GCA_001517045.1 Pseudotsuga menziesii
TGCAAGATATTTTGCATAAGTATCTCAAAAAAATCCAAGTAAGTTGAGGGATGCCTGATTTTTCAGGTTTCTATTGCATCTAACGCGCCAAAAAGGTCCATCATCTTCTTGCACTCACCCATGTGTGTGTGGGGGTAGGTGTGTATCACTTATATGTTGGACCCTTATCATTAAGGGGGAGTATGTTTATGAGAGTTGCATCATCCTTGGACCTATGTCCTAAAGTGATATGGATTCATCATCCCACAAAGACATCATGCGTACTGCAGGCATTGTTACGGTAAAGGATCGAGAATATCGAAGTGGTGTGGCAAAGGATTGAGAATATAAAAGTGATGCTGCAAATGATAGAGAAGATCGAAGTGCAGCTTCAAAGGATCAAGAAGATCAAAGTGCTTGTACAAAGGATTGACAAGATCAAAGTGTTGTTGCAAAGGATCGAGAATATCGAAGTGTTGATGCAAAAGATGGAGAAGATGAAAGTGTTGCTACATAGGAATCAGAAGATCGAAGTGTAGCTGCAAAAGGATTAAGTGATCAAGTTATATAGAAGATGAAGACTCAGTATTATAGAAGATGATCTTCGAGTACTGAAGACATTGGAGAGTAACTCTTTCAGTTACTGATGATTGTTGAAAAATTCCTATGACGTATAGATGTATTACCTTGATGTTCTTGAATATTATCTCTCTCGTTACTCCTATAGACGATGCAGTTCTTGTCAGGCGATTATTGTTCTCTTTAAGGGGGAGTGTTGAAATATTGTAAATTCAAAGGATATTCTAAATGTATTTTAATGATGTACCCCAAGGGAGATGTTCTATTACTCGGTTAGGATGTTATTATAGTAATTGGTCATCATAGACTCGTGAGGTAAAGCATCCATTGTAAGTGTAGTCAATAGTACCCTAATGAACATAATAAATATTGTTTTGTGATTTACAAGGCGAAGTCATCCTAGATAGTTTAGTGGGGCTGACTTGATTAGGATAAAAGTGAGTTGACAAAAAGAGTATAAACAGAGGAGCTGTGCTTCTCATTTGAACACAACCTCACTCACTTGTGTAGCGCATAGGAGAGAGAGAGACCATAATTTCCCCAAAATTTGAAAATAAAAAAATATTACGGTAGTTAATTACTACTTGAACTAGACATTAACTTATCTTCTATCGGATGTGACAAAATTTGTTTGTGTAACCTAAATGTCGTAAGTTGTTCTTACCCTTTGCTAGATGTTTTCCCGATGTGGTTCATAATGTAATTCTATATACTGTGTTTATGTTATCTGGTGTGATTTAGATGATTACAATGTTTATTGATTATTTATTATCATGCATGTGCATGTGCTGTTCAGTTATAACTTACTTACTAGCTATAAGTTTTGTTTACTAATGTATGGAGAATCCTAACTTGACTTGTAAAGTTTCAAGAGGTGGAGTGGCGGGACTTGTATCCCTTATATGATCACTTAGAGAGGTAACCGGTTTTACTTGAAGTTATAGGGTTTACCCAGTTCATGTTGAACTAATGCAATTCTTCTCCATCTTGCGTAGGTTCATTCGGTGACAGAAACTTGCTATGAGAACTAAACAATTACAAGCTACCTATGCGATATTACTTCCCTTGAAGACAAAAGAACCAAAGTTCTATCACAATGTCTCATACTACCACTGTTCTCCTTATTGTTTTACTAATGGTTGGGTTTATTCAAACCTTTTCTAACTGGTTATGATTACTATTATGGTTCTAAGACCTTAAATGAGCTCCAATCAAGTATTTACCATTTATATGGTTTGAAGGTTATGTGAAAGGATTACGTTATCAGAATTTAGCGATGATGTAATAAATTTTATATATCATATGTTATATGTATAATGGGCCTTTCATGTGGTATTCCCTATGCCATGAATCTTGGCTTATCCTAAGTTAACGATGCCAATGATGGGGGTTTCAAGGCACAAGGCATTTCAATTACTAAGTTGCATTTGTGAATATGAAACTATAGGCATGGGGATAAAATTCGACGTTTGGTAGTGGATAGGGTGGTGGAGTAAATGCTCATCGGGATGTGGTGAGCTCAAGCCCTAAGCTTGGTATGTCATGGATGAACGAGTCATTTGGATTAGTGATGGTTAAGCTTTGTTTGGCTCTCTGGTTTTTGTTATTTTGTGAGGTCTGGTTTGCATTTACGCTTGGGAAAAGCTATGCTCTCCACCTAGGTTTGCAACATTTTTACTAATTGTCTTGGTTGAAGGATTGGTATACTTCTAATCATGCTCTGTTTCTTCGTTTGGAGGTGATAGGGTTCCTATTCGGTGGGTCATGTGTCTCCTAGGTTTTCGATGCATACCCTTCATGGGTAAGCACTGTACAAATAAGCCTAAACTTGTTACCTTTGTGTATGGGTTCTTAGGCAAAGATTTGAGCTCGGCATTTGTAATCATGAATGAATGAATGTTGTTCAATATTTCAAATGTATAAATTTTTGTTTATGTTTAAAGCATCTAGATATGCGTATGATGTATTGGGGTTTTATGGTGTTTAAGTTTGGTGTCTTCAAACCATAATTATCATGACTCTACTCTGTAATAATATTGGGTTGGTAGCTTAAGCGTATGATTTTGTTGTTTAATGAAGACACTGCATTTATGTTGGTTGTACCATTGATTGGAATGGTTCATTTGTTTGAAATCACGAATGTGTAGGATTTATTTATAAATTATAGTGGGTATGAATGTGGGAATTCATAGTTGGGGATTTATCATGGATACTATCAGTAGCTTGACAAGGATATGACTCTGTGTATTTCACTATTTGTACTTACATTCTTGTTTTGGTATTTAAAATATGGGGTTTAGCTTACAACCACGCCATTGCTTGGAATGGCACTCTTGCCAATTTGCTATTGTGTAAAATAATGGTGAAATGTTGTTTAATGTGATTTATGGTGTTGTTTACTTGTCTGGGAAGTAAATTGGGGATGGTTGTGATCTTGGTTTTAATAATGTTAAATGGATGGTCGTGATCATCTGGACAAGTTAAAAACATCTTCACCAAGGTGTTTTCTGAGATGACTTTCAGCAATCTCAAATCACTTCTAGGGATAGCTGATAATGTAGTGAAGAATGATTGGATACAATATTTCATACATTTTTTCATGTCCATGTTTAAGGGATTATTTTCACCTTTGTGGATCTGTTTCTTTCCTTGTTTTGTATGGACAAGCAATATGTAAAGGGATACTACTACTTGTTGCCAGGACCTATATCTATGATATTTTTATAATATTTTACATAATTCAGGATTAAGAGTGGGTTTTATAATAATAAAAATCCATTTCCATGCTTAGTATATAAATTTAATCATGTCGGTTAAATTCCTAGGTCCTACACTAGCTAGTTTGCATCCACTTGCATTTTTGTTGTCAAACATATGTAAATTGCCTCTAGGAGTGATTTGGAAATATTTTGGATAATATTCTAACAACCCATCAGAATTCCTAGTTTAGTAAGTGCACATTCTTTCCTTATCCATAGTTTCCTTCTTTTTCAGCAACTTTAAAGGAAAAAGGTGAAAGCTAGTCTAAAGAAACTACCTTTTTTTACACAACTCACCGCTCTCGTTTCTCTCTCCTAAAAGCATGAGAGTTTCATCCTATCAGCTGTAACAACTCATTCATACAATTTTTGACCATATTTACATATTAGGGAAGTGTTTTATTGTTATGTCCCTAATTAAATAATTTCCAAATAAGACTACTTGCAAATAACATTCCACCAACCTAGTAGTTCCCTAGGTTGAGATGGAGACATAAATTTTGTAATAATGGGATATGGGACCCAAGAGGAATTTATTTCACCATATTCACAGTTAAAAGGGTCACATAAATGATAAATTATAAGAAAATAAGGTGGCATGGGTTCAAGAAGACACTTTGAAGCTTATGAAGCCTTTGGATGACTAGATTCCCCACACACTTGCCATGATCTTTATCCAAATTTTAACACATGGGTAATGTAACATTATTGGAGGGTGATGTGGTATAAAATATAATATAATGAGGAAAGTATTTTGAATAGGTAAAGGATATTAACTCGCATGGAAGAGGAAGAGACTAAAAGACAAGGTGTTCCACTTGGAAGGAGATTCCATGCACTCTATGACAACAAATGAAGAAATATTTTTTGAAAAGTATGAAAAATACATACCTAATTGTAGACATATGAAAAATATGACATGAAAGTGATAAAAATATCCACCAATAGGTCGAATTTGGGAGTTAGATGCATCCATTCGAATTGGTAAAAGAATTGGAGCATGAAGAACAAGACAAGTGTCATGAGAGTCACTAAACCACTAAGATCAGCTGGAGGAGGCCCATGCAGGGAAATTCGACATTAGGATTCCTTAAGAATTTAATGAAAGGATTTCATTAGGAAGGATAATTTAATTTAATAATTTATTAATTGGACTTTGGATATTTGGAGATCTTTTGTTTGCCCATTTCACATTAGGTTTTCACTCTCCCTTTTTGTGAACCAATTTCGATGGAATTGGATTCCTTTATAAGCTGGTTGATGGAGAGGCCATTCAGAAATATAATTGGATATTGATTAAATATTTTTAGTTGTAGGTTGAATTTCGATACATTTGAATTCTCAACAATCTCCCTATTATCTCATTCCTTCTTCTCCTTTCCCCCACATTCTCATGTTGATGGCGCACTTGTTGGAGTGTTTCTTTGACTTTCCTGAGGATATTTGATGCCCAAGATTGTGTATATGATGTATGTATATGAAATATCCTATACGTATTCTATTTAATTTAAAATGTCATAAATACATGCATGAAATTCTTGAATTCCCCATGCTCTTGAATAACTAGTTTTCATGGATTTGGCTTCAATCTTGAAGTGGTTTTATATTAGATTCTTATGAGGGACATGCTATGAGTTTGAGGAATTTTTGAAATAAATATATGATGTGATACTTTGTAATTTAATGTACCTATTCTGCATGTCCTTAAATCCAAAAATTCCGGATGTAAAACTCTTGCAATTCCATGCTATTAAATCACTAGTTTTTATTTATTTGACTCCCATACTGAATGAGTTGTATAGCAGACATGCATGAAGGGATTTCACTGATACGTAATAATTTTGAGGAATAAATTTTTATTATTTATATGGTATATATATGTCACTTCGTTATTTGAAGCTTTAATTCTACCTTTCCTCTGTCAAAATCGAGCTAGCTATGTCATTTCCCCATAAGCAATTTCCTTGAAAGTGGTCATGTGAATATTACAACTTATAATAATTTTACAGAGATGATACCCATTATTAATTACATCCCTTGGAATCTGATATTAATACACATACTCCGATATTAAATTTTGTAGGTTCATATTTCATTTGGAGAGCTAGTTTGACCTTCACCCTTAGAGGAATTTGAACACAATTTCCTAGTAAAATTGCATTGCTGTCCTTAGACCGAAACAAGGTTTTAGAGGCCTAAATTTTGATAAAAATTTTCCATATAACATTTTAGGATGTTTTAAGACTCTCGATACCATTTCATT
This sequence comes from Pseudotsuga menziesii, assembly GCA_001517045.1. NCBI lineage: Eukaryota > Viridiplantae > Streptophyta > Pinopsida > Pinales > Pinaceae > Pseudotsuga > Pseudotsuga menziesii. The sequence continues at coordinate 5,581 of LPNX010044485.1, forward strand.
TCAAATTCAAGACCATTTAGAGTCATTTAGAACCCCCTAGAGTCTTGACTAGGAAAGCTAAAAAATTGTTTGAATTGTACTTTTCTCCAAAATCCAAAGTAGGGACATTAAAATGGTATTAGAGCATGGTATTGGCACCTATTTAATTTATGGATGATAGGTATGAATTTAATAAACTCATGAAGTCATATTTTTATGATACAACCAAGTAGGTTATGCAAGGGTTCAAGTTGGTTGCTAGCCAACTTAAGGGTAAGTTGGGAGCAAGGGGTTGATTTAGTTCCCATCATGGAGAGACACATAAGACCATTATTTTTGAATAATTTTATGATTGGTTTTATGTATTTAGGAAAAATAAGAAATATGTGAACTCATTAAATAACAATCAATGATCCTTAATTATCAAGGATCATAAGGATCCAGCAAGTTATGTGGGTGGTGAAGAAGAAAAAGAATAGCATTGTGAGGATCGAAAGTCCCTCCAAAGTGAATCTGAAAAAGATGAGGAAACAACACATGAGAATTAAGAAAAGTCCCTTGAAACTATATAATACCATTCTGAGACACATTCTACTATGTACATGGACCAAAGGGAATCTATTTATGGACGCTTCTACTTTGAAGGAGTACCCACTAATGGGTTCTCACAACTCAATGTTGGTGACATATAGATAATATTTGAAAGTGTTTCTAAAATCCAAAGTTCTCATCAGCATGAAGATGGAGATATTTTGGCAGATAATGAAGAACCAAGATCAACTTTCCCATCATCACTTAAGCTTCAAGAAGTTTATCAAAACAAGAAGAAATAAGAAGAAAAGGATTACTCCCATGAACCATCCTTCATTGAAAGGTCTTTGAAGATGAGGGAAGGGAAAGTACATGAGTCCCTTATCATACTCAATGACAATAAAGAATCGGTATTCAATTCTTGTTGTAAATTTTCTTCATTGGAGGATCCATCCTTGAAGAAATGGAGAATTTTCAAAGAGGAATGTGCAACATTGAAGGTAATTTCATGTATTTTATTTTTTATAGAAAAAGTTTGGTTGAGCTTAATGAACGGTTATATGAAGCATACTTGAATAATAATGAAAATATTAATAGTATCAAAATTGTAAATGAGAAACTTCTTGAGAGGTTTCAAGATACTTGTTCTTCCTCCTATGTTTCAAATTGTCATATGGTAGATTCCCTGGAGGATTATCAGACATGAGGGATCATGATAAACATGGAAAATTGCAGGTTCTTAATGTGTTTGATTATGGTCATGATGAGATCCAATAACTTGTTGTGGTGGAATAGGAACTTGAGTTTCCTCTTGAAAATGGTTACACACTTTTTGAAGAAGTGCATAATTCCACTACCTTGGAACTAACATATGAGGAAATTGTCACACCTTTGAGGGAGATTCATGTTCATGCCCCTATGGATCCTTCATATGATGAAATGTTTGCACTTTTTAATCCTTTGGGTGAGTTTATTCTTTCTCCTACATCCTAAACTTCCAAATTTTCCAGCATTCATACTAGCAAAGTATGGGTTAAACGTTTCTTTTTAATGGTGCCACATGAGGAGTATGGGATTCCTATATCTCCTTTTGATGATGGCATGTCTAGTGTCCCATCTTATTTACATTTGTAGAAGTATCCTTTGTTATGTTATCATAATATACATATTCATGGGTGTATTTATGAGACTTATTTGAGACACTTGAACTCTTCATGTTTTGTTTTCTCCTTATTTAGTCAATATTTTGGTGGAGGTTCTTCATTACCACTTCACGATTCCTCATACTTTGAGGATGATGTCGCGGGTGCCTGCGCTTTGCCGATTATATTTGATTCCCAATATTGGGTATATGATGTATGGATTTGTACTGTTAAGTCCATAGTATTTTTAATTATAAATATAATGAATACATGTGTAAAAGTCTTGCATTCCCATTCTTTTGAATAACTAGTATTCAGGAATATGGCTTCAAGCATGAAAGAGTTTTATATCTGATTTGTATGAGGAATTTTTTTTTGAGTTTGATGTTGTTGGGGACATTAATTGGTATTATATAGATGACCATTATATTTTATGTTACTATATGAACCATTTATTCAACTATTCATGTGCCAAACTTAAGCTATTAATGCAATTTCCCCATAAGCAATTTCCATGAAAGTTAGCATACAAATGTTGTGCCTCATAATCTGATTGAAAATATTAATAAACATAAATAATTTTAGAAATTGATGTATTATATCCATCCCCATACTCTATTATGAAATTTTGGAGGGTCGTACTGGTTATCCAAAAGTGTCATCTACCCTTGGGGGTTTTAACATCAATTTTCGTAGTGTTTTTGTCGTTCCTTCATTATTGTAAAAATCAAGTTACAGAGGAATTTGGAAAGTGTATGAGAATTCACAATATTAATTAGGATTTCCTGGTACCCTTCAAGATCCTCTATAAATAATTTTAATTCATTTGGGTGTGTTTGGATCAACTTGTGTTTCACTAGTCTAAATCTAGAAATGGGCCAAAATTGTTAAAACTTGAATATCATGTCAAAATGAATTTTATGATTCAAAAATTGAGTGTATGAGGTATGTTAGTATGTTTTAAACACCATATGTTCCTTCCATAATAATTTTGGAAAGTTTCGGTGGTGTTTTGAACCAAACCAAGAAAAACTAGTTTACTATTTTTTTCTAGTTTTGAAACTAAAGAAAGTATTGAAGGGGGGAAGTATGTGAACTGTTTGTGAAAATTATTGAGCCACTCAATTTTAAGAAGCCACATATATCAGTTTTCAATCCTATCTGAGAACCTAATATCAATTCCCTTGGGAATTCCCAGTTGTCTCATAACCATGGAGTGAGTGTGAATTCCATTGTCAATGAGGGTGTAGAGAAATAATGTTTTCAATGTCAAAGTTTTTAAGACTCTTTGAATTTTTTTGGATATTGTGCCTAATTTCCCCAAAAAGGTATACTACAGATACCAATTGTTAACTCAATCCTTTCAACCAAATTATAATTTTAACATTTGAAAAAAATGTGCTATCAGTAGCACTAGTTTTAAATTTTAGGGGTGGATTTTAAGGTTTTTGTTAGGAACATCACGGGTTTTTAAGGCCGTGCTTGTATTTTTAATTCTGAAAAAAAATGAGTGCTACTAGTATCATCACTTTTCAATTTGAGGGATGGTTTGATATTTTTAAAGTAAAAATATGGATTTTCAAGACAAGAGCTCTTATTTTGACTATAAAGTTCTCATCGAGTTCTATAATGACTTTATCGTCAATGTAGAGAAGAAGGATGATGGTTATACTTGCTAAGGTCATTTCAGTGCAGCCTACTTTATCTAAAAAATTTTTGAGGTTATCATTGTAAATGACGGAAAGGGTAGGGAAGAGGGGGCAATTTTTATTATCTCCAATATTACAATTAATATATTTCAAACACCCTTAAATGTTTTTGAACTTGGCAATGAATGCTCATATAAACTTATCACAAAATAATATATCAACTTGAGAGGGACCGTTTTCTCCTCTAATATATTCGATGGGTTATTTATAGCAACCATATCAAAGGAATTTCTATAGTCCATGAAGGAACAAAATACAGTGGATTTATCACTACAAATTGATTCTCAATGATACTAAGCCTAACAACATATGTGGTTCACATATTCCTTCTGAAACCTACTTTTTCTTTAGCATGTTTTCTTTCACATTCTAGCCTCATGTTAATAATATTTTCCAAAACAATATGGTATGAAAAAGAATATGAACGGTATGAGGAATAATTTGAATCTTGCACCACTTCTTACAATTTCATAAATGATGAGAGTTATTCTTACGACCCTATGTCATGTGAATATGTATGTTCCAAACCACCATAGACTACTCCTATGAATGGATTAGAAATCTTGATAGAGACATGTTAAACTTTTCCCCAACAATACCAAGCATATTTTTTGTAATGGAAGAGTCATATAAGACAACTCCTTTTCAAGACATTGTTGAGTGGGTGTTTGGATATAGGACTAATAGTGTAGATGTGAACTCAATAAGGGCCAGTAACCAATAAAAAAACTTTGGAATATCATGAAACGAGTATAACTCAGCCTAATTGTGATAATAAAATAGATATATCCTTCCCTATAAATGAGGAATTTATAAATAAGTTTGTGGACCTCATGTGGAGGGGCTAGAAGAAATTTCGATCTAAAGAAGATATAAAGAGCCAAGATACACTATTAAAGGAAGAGGAAGAGACTCATAAAGTGGAACATCAATCACCTCAAGGTTATTGTAGAGAATAACATGAAGGAGGAAGTGAATAAAAGCACATAGTCCTTACTGTTGGGGGTTTTGTGAATCAAAGAACATCTACTGATGGATCCTTAAACTATAAAGGAGTACCTACTGATGGTTTCTCACAAAACTATGTTGGTGACATAGAGATTATATTTGAAATGTTGTTGAAATTTAAATTTATCATGAGCATAAATATGAATACCTTGTGGTAGATAATGAAGAACCAAGATCAACTTCCCCATCACCACTTGAGCTTCAAGAAGTTGATCAAATCAAGATGAAATAAGAAGAGGAGGTTCTCTCTCGGGAACCATTCTTCATTAAAGGGTATTTAAATATGAGGGAAAGAAATATCCATGAGGCACTTAGCATACTCCATTATACTAAAGAACTAGTGTGAAAATATTGTTTGAAAGTTTCTTCGTTGGAGGAGCCACCCTTCCTTTAAGACATGGAAAATATTAAAAGAGAAATGTGCAACATCGAACGCAATTCGATGTGTATGATTTATTATAGAAACAATTTGGTTAAGCTTAATGAATGGTTACATGAAGCATACTTGAATAATAATCAAGATATTCATAATCTCAAAATTCAAAATGAGCAACTTATTGAGAGGTTTCAAGATACTTGTTCTTTTGGAAATTGAACCTAGGTGATAGATCAATTGCACTCACAAAATTACTAATCAAACATGCAAATTTACACACAAAGGAGACTGAAATTGGAGCATAACACTAATATGTATTGAATAAGTGTACAATAGCCAACCTTGTGAAGTCATAGGCTTCTGTAATAAATAATTACATGATATATTCAAATGCATAAGGATTCCATTCGAAATAGTCAAAAGCACGCTTCCTAAATCTAGTCAAATCCCCCATAGGTGCATAAAGCAATTTCCAAATCTGCCTAGGAGCTCATGAATTGGAAAAGTAAAGTAGGAAAGCTAATAGGTAATGGAAATACAACTCATACATGTTTTTATTAGGATAAAATAATGGAGGATGATGAGAGCAAAAAACAAGTCAATTGCACCTAGTCTTACTTTCCCTTTTGTCATAAAACTCAGTAAAACAGGCAATAAAGCAGAAAAAGAAGACATGTGCTAGGGTGGATCTAGAATAAAGAAGATATGCTAAATATGGATTCCAAGAGGCTCCCCAAGAGCTCCCTGACTTAGTTTTAGCAATTTTGACTTCTAGGACATGTGGAAGACAACTTGCATAGAGTGGAATATTGGAAACTAGGCAAATAAGACAAAACTGGATTAATTAATGTATAAGGTAGCTAACTATGGGTTGATTATTCTAACACCCCCCGTTAAGCTTGAATTATGAGTAAATATCAGAAAACTATAGGGCCTAGCAACAAGGCTTAGTCACCCTTTACATACAGCATGTCCATTTAACCAAGGAAAGAGGAAAAACCCAGTGGGAAAATCCTCCCTTAAACATGGATAGTAAAACAAAATTTGAAAATCTTGTCATCCATCATGCTTCTCAGCATGATCCACAATCCCCAATAGTGATTTGATATTGCTGAATGTCTTCTCACAAAAAACTTTGGTAAAGATGTAAGCTACTTGTTCTGAATATGCATAGAAGAGTAGGTGAATGGTGCCATCATGCACAAGCTGTCTGATGTAGTGCATATGGATCTCAATGTGTTTGGTTCTCTGTCTCTGAATTAGATCATTGCAGATATGAATGGTGCTATGATTATCACAATAGATAACAGTTGAGAACCCCGATTTGAAGCCACACTCACCAAGTAACCCCTGCAACCATAAACATTGAGTTACTACATTTACAACTCCTCTATACTCTGCTTCTGTAGATGAGAGTGAAATGGCACACTGTTTCTTGCTTGACCAGTTGATTGGTCCTTTAGTAAGCATGAACACATACCCTGATGTTGGCTTTCAATCTATGTTTCCACCTGCCCAATCACTGTGAGTAAACCCAATCAAATCAAGATCAGATTTAGCTTTGTAGAAGATCCCACGAGTTCTTGTTACCTGAACAAAGTTAAGGATCCTTTTGGTTTCTCTCCAATGGATCTCATGAGTCCGATCCATGTATCTTGAAGCCACACTTACTCCATAATAAATATCAGGTCGAGTGTGTCTAAGTTACATCAAACACCCAATCAGTTGTCTATACAGTGTACTATCTACCATAGGAGAAGAACATCCTTCTTCAAGCTTAACTCCTGAAAGGAAGGGAGTATTGCTTGTCTTGCAATATTTCATGTTGACCTTGTTCAAAAAATCCAAATCATGCTTGGACTGATCTACTTTTATTCCATGTTGGGATTGAGCAATTTTGAGACCCGAAAATTAGCTCAACAACCGCAAATTAGTCGTAGAAAATGCATGGTTCATTGCATCCTTCAAGGAGGCAATTTATTTCTTTGAGCTTCTTGTAATCAAAAGGTCATCCAAATATAAGACAATAACCATCAAATAACCATGAATCAGATTCAAATTAACATTTGGATCATACTTGCATCGAACAAAACTCAATGACAATAGAAAGCCATCAATATTGGCATACCAAGCCCTAGGGGCTTGCTTAAGCCCATACAATGATTTCTTTAGCCTGCACACAAAAGATGGATTAGTAAAAATACCTTGATGCTGATTCATGTAAATATATTCAGTAATATATTCATTCAGTAAAGCACACTTCACATCCATGTGATGTATCTCCCACTGCTTCGAAGCTGCAATGGCTAAGGCTAGCCTGATGGAGTCCATCTTTGCCACTGGTGCAAAGGTCTCATTGTAGTCAATACCATGTACCTATGAGTATCCCTTGGCTACCAATATTGTCTTATATTTCAAAGGTGAACCATCAGCAGCAAACTTATTTTTGAAAACCCACTTACATTGAACTAGCTTCCTCCCTGGGAGAAGATCAACCAGCTTCCAAGTGTTGTTCTTCTAGAGTGAGCTGAATTCTTATTTCATGGCTGCCTGAAATATTGGATCATGTGCTACATATTCATATTTATGTGGGTCTGATTCAACCATCACATAGCATTTCTCTACAAATAAAGGGTGTTTCATGCTCAGGGCACTCTCAAACTGAGATCTAGTCCTATTAGGATCACTAGGATTTCCAGCTAGTTCCTGAGCTGCATGAATGGTATTTGCTGCCCATTTTTGTCCTGTAGGACTGTTAGGATCTGCAATTAAATCATCATTATCAGAAATATCAGAATCAGTAAACTCATTTGTCTCTTCACTTACATTCAATGGTTTTGGTAGTGAAGAAGACTCTCCAACTTCAACTGCTGCTAAAGGATCTTCTTGAAACTGAACACTCCTTTCAATGAAGGTGTTGTTTGTGCTCAAATTTATCCACTTGTACCCTTTTGAATCTTCAGACTACCCAACAAATAAACACTCTTGGATTTGGGGCTGCAAAGCCTTCCTCTTTTCTGTTGAAATTCTAGCCCAAGCCCTTTAGTGAAAAATCCTGAAATGGGTCACATTTGGATTGTGCCCACTCCATGATTCAAAAGGATTCATACCATCAAGCTGTTTATCAGGCACCCTATTTTGGATATAATATGCGCATTTTATAGCCTCGGCCAAAAACTTTGGTGGCAAAGTCTTAGCCTCCAACATACAGGTTGCCATCTCTTTCAGTGATCTGTTCTTTCTCTCAACAACAACATTTTGATGTGGTGTGTAAGGGATTGAATTATGCATCTGAATACCTGAATCTTCACAATATTGAATGAACTTAGACTTGACATACTCACCACCATTGTTAGATCTAAGGATCTTGAGCTTCCTCCTAGACTGGTTTTCAACCAAAGCCTTAAAGAGTTTGAAGAGGCCAAAAACTTCAGACTTATGCTTCAAGAAGTAAACCCAATAGTTCCTGGAAAAGTCATATATGAAAGTTAATGCATATTTGTCCTGACTCATTGAAATATGAGGGAATGGACCAGCAACATCAATATGGATCATCTCAAGAGGTGCAAAGGTTCTCTCATAACTAGCTCTCTCAAATCTTTTCCTAGGACACAACCTTGACAGACTCCCTTGGAAAACTTAATATTTGGTAACCCTATGACCATTTATTTTTCACTTAGATTAGAAAGATACTTATAGTTAATATGGCCAAACATTTCATGCCAAATCTTACTTTCCTCATTAGCATGAATCAAAAGAGCAGAGGGGTTTGAGTAGGGTAGAAAATGTGAAAACGAGTATACCTTCGAAGTGTAATCTACAACTCCTTTTGCAATGACTTTACCACTCGAGATCTCCATGATCTCAACATCATCAGGGGAGAATATGACCTTCTTTGGAGACCCTATGTGGGTCATCTGATACACTGACAAGAGGTTAGCGACAAGACCTGGAAGATACAATACATTGCTGAACTTACCATGGTCAAGATCAATCCTTCCTTTGCCCAAACTGTCAGTGAGAGAGTCATCTCCCAGCACTATTGGTGGACCTTTCAACATGTCAAGAGAGGAGGATGCCTCCTTGGTCAAAACCATATGTATTGAAGCTTTAAAATCTATGATGAAGCTAGGTGAGCTTGATGTGCCAACAACCAATGCATTAACTCTCTCTCTGTTTTTCGAATTTGATCCTCCTGCCCTCTTCTTTGAGCTATCATGATGGGAGATGTTATTCTTCTCCAGGATTTGGGTCAGCATGTCAATTTGATTCTTCATATAGGATATTTCAGGATGAATTCCCTTACTGCAGCATGCACACTTGCTCATTTCTCCTTTGTTCTTCTTCTTCTTGATGTTCTTCTTGGAGCCTTGGGGCTCCTCCTGAGACTTGTTCTTGTCTCTCTTCTGCTTAGGTGGATTCTTAGCTTTCTTCTTGCATTTGAATCCACCCTCAAATATCCAACAACTAGAGTTTGGTCTTTGGAATGTTTGATGGTGCCCATCATCACTAGTTTATCTTGTTCTTGTGTGAGGGATTCCATCAACTCTGCAAGCTTAGGCATCTTCCAGGATCGAGCTATCAACTTGGTGGCATGGAAGATCGAAAAAAACACTAAATGGTTAGGGATAAGATTCGAGAGTATGGTCAAAACTAGTTTCTCCTCCTTCTTTTAAATTCCACACTGTTTTAGCTCCAAAACAAGGGCTTTAAACTTGGAAAACTAGAGTTGCAGGGATTCGAAGCTGTTGGGACTCAAGAACAATTCATTCTCGATTTGATGTCCTCTCATCTCATCTATATTACCAAAAATCTCTACAATATTCTCCCATAATTCATTTGGTGATGTCAATCCATCAATATGGAAGAGGAGGTCTCTAGATATGCTCAGACACAAGAGACCATAAGCCTCATCCCTCATATTGCACCATTTAATTTTCTCCGGAGCTACATTGGGCTCTGCTTCAGTTTCCATAGTAAACCTATAAATACATTTCACTCTCAATAGTATCTCCATCTCTGCTTTCCATTCAAATAAATTAAATGGAGTCAAGATGATCTGATGAGATTGATCCATAGCTCATAAATTGTCCCTTCAGTCAACATAATAGCTCCCATTCAAGATGTCGAAACCATAATATCACTATGGAAGGAGATAAATCGATCTACAAAGGATCTAATACCATGTGTAAATTGAGCCCAGGTGATATATCAATTGCACTCACAAAATTACTAATCAAACATGCAAATGTACACACAAAGGAGACTGAAATTGGAGCATAACACTAATCTGTATTGAATAAGTGTACAATATCCAACCTTGTGAAGTGATAGGATGATGCAATAAATAATTACATGAGATATTTGAATTCATAAGGATGTCATTCGAAATAGTCAAAATTAGGCTTACTAAATCTAGTCAAATCCCCCATAGGTGCATAAAGCAGTTTCCAAATCTGCCTAGGAGCTCACGAATTGGAAAAGTCAAGGAGGAAAGATAATAGGTGATGGAAAGAAAAATCACACATTCTTTTATTAGGAGAAAATAATGGAGGATGATGAGGGAAAAAAACAAGTCAACTGCACCTAGTCTTACTTTCCCTTTTGCCATAAAACTTAGTAAAGAAGGCAATAAAGTAGAAAAAGTATACATGCACTAGGGAGGATCTAGAATCAAGCAGATATGCTAAATATGGATTCTAGGAGGTTTCCCAAACGCTCCATGACTCAGTTTTAGCAAGTTTGACTTCTAGGACATGTGGAAGACAACTTGGATAGAGTGGAATATTGGAAACTAGGCAAATAAGATAGAAATGGATTAATTAATATCTAAGGTAACTAACTATGGGTTGATTATTCTAACATTTCTTCCTCCTATATTTCATATTGTCAGATGTTATATTTCTTGAAGGACTCTCATGACATGATGGATCATCAGAAACATGGAAAATTGCAATTTATTGATGTGTTTGAAGATGATATTGATGATATCCATTCACTTGTTGTGGTGGAAGAGGAACTTGAGTTTCCTCTTAATAATGGTTACACACTCTTTGAAGAAGTTCATGATTCCACTACCTTGGAACCAATCTATGAGGACCTACTAGCACTTTTGAGGGAGTTGTAGGATCCTACCCATATGGATCGTTCACATGATTAAACGTTTGCACTTTCTAGTCATTTGGGTGAGCTATTTCTTTCTCCTACATCATACACTTCAATATTTAGCAGCATTCATCGTAGTGAAGTATGGGTGAAAGGATTATTTTTTATGGTACCACATGAGGAGTATGACACTTCTATATATAATTTTCATTAAGACATATCTAGATAACCTTATTCTTTACTTTTGAAGGATCATCCTTTGTTACATTATGATGATACACATTGACATGGATACACCTATGAAATTCACTTGAGTCACTTGGAGACATGATTTTCCTTTCTCCTTGCTTAGTCCTTTCAATATCGGAGGAACTTCATACAACACTTGGTTTAATAGATATATGATTGAATAAAATTATTATTATCAAAAAAATACTTTTTTCTTTGGTGACATACATATTCATGACTATACTGATGAGAATTATTTGAGTCACATGAAGTCTTCCTATTTTCCTTCCTCCTTATTTGGTTTAGATTTCGGTGGAGCTTCTTCACTTACTCCTTGGATGAAAGAACACATGGATGATTATTTTGATCCATATTATATTATTTTGGAGCAGCATTATAGGAAATGAGATCCTAGCCTATGTCATTGGAGTATATTTGAGATAATACTTTATGCTTGTGTGTATGGGACACATGGTGATCTACTTACTTGGATGTACAAGCACTTTCATGATTCTTTGATGACGCACCCTCTTCATGTACATTTTTCTGATGACGTTATGTACATGAATGACCTATATTTTGTACTCATGATGTTCGGAAGGGATAAATACAGGAAATGAGATCCCAGTATTGCTTTGCTTAAATTTTGTGGGAAACATAGAGTAATTTTGGGGGAAACAAGTAGTATGGGAGTGCAAGAGTCACCACTTGAGAAGGAGATTGTAATTATAGTAGTGAAGCAACAAGTATGGTGGTTCCTATCTGAAATTTTATTAATATAATAAAAGACTCTAGGATTGATAACTGAATACGATTTAAAATAATTATATACTGAGCGAAAATGTTTTAAAAGTTTAGAAAAGGATTCCAAAATATGGATGTAAATATTCTTTGTGCAAGTTCTATCTTGATCGAATTAATTCATCTTCTAGTGTTTAGTGGTCATGTCATATCATGTATAAATATGAAAAAAACACATCTCTTTACTTTTAGGAACTGTCACAAGCCCCAATTTGCAAAACATTTTTATGTTTTAAGAAGCATTATGTTATATTTTATGTTAAAGTTTGTAATTAATGACCATGTGGGGTCAAGGATAATTTAATGTAATTCCAGAATATTTTATTAATAAATAAATGAAAGATGAGACAACAGCTCAGGGAAGTTGTCAAATGAGTTTTTTACTGGTCACTTCATGGAGGAGGATGGGTTGAGAGCAAGTTGACATGTGGCAACATCCTCAAACTACTTCTAGCTGGTGTAGGTGGCAACTTCCCTATTTTTGTGGTCATAATTCCCCAAGAAAGTGGAACAAGAGCTGGTGGCTCATTAAGTAAAAACTGTCCCAAAAGACCTAGGCATGCTAATAAAACTTCCCATCGAAGACAATTGAGGTTGCTCATTCTAAATTTGTGATAATTCTGAGTGAATGAAGTGCACATCAGAATTCGATGGAGGGGGCTAGCTGAAGTAAGTTTGTGTGGAAAAGTGTTGAAGACCTAGACTAGTGCAGCTATTCTAAGATGAGTTCATACGGTTGTAAGCAAAACTGAGTTATTGCTGAACACTCAGTGGAGTTGCAGAGGATTTTTAGACTACATCTCTCACCCAGTACTTCTACCAGGTGGACCAAGAGACAAGCTCGGGGTTGCTAAGAATTGCAGTCCGGCTTTTCTCCACGAGTTGGTTGGGAGGAACAGTTTCCTTAAGCTATTGTCACCTCATCTATACTTCCAGGTTTTACTTATTTAGTTCAGTCATTTAATTATTTATTGTATCTAGAAAGTTTAGGATTTATCAATGATATAGTATATTTCTGTTTTATTTCTGTTAGGATAGATAGGCAAAATGTATATGCCATGAAAGTTAGTAACTAGCTATATTAGATTAAATAAGCACAAAAATTTCAGAGTTAATTTATATATAGAAAGAAAATACGTAAACTGTATTTTTCGACACCTTTTGCAAGGTAGTACTCTACTACATAAGGTTATTTTATTTTCAAATAGTGGATTCAATAAAGTATGTATGGAGATGCAAATGGTTATTTTCCACAGGATTTTTGTTTAAACTGTTTATAGGTTTTCTTTTGTACTTTTATTTAGTTAAAGTACTAAAACAAATTAAATAAAGATAGAGGAAAGAGTCGAGATATTATACACTAGTCGGTGTAACATTTTACACAGTAAAACCAGAAAAACTCTATACTATAAAACCTAATATGTAATCCTAAACAAATATTATAGAAATAGTAAATTATCTAGATTAAGTTTAACTTAGCAAAACAGTAAACCAAGTTAAACATTTACCCAGTTAGTTCACCTATGTGAAAAATGCAAACTAAGGTTGGCTAAAACTAAATACTAGCTCTGTAAACTTTAAATCAGTAATAGGGTTTGTGAAATAACATATGGAGAAGAAAAGTTATTTTCATAACTAGATAAATTTAAATATATCTACTTATGCTATACAAACTTAAGCATCGCTCAAACATCTGCATGGAGTCACATACTTCATATATGAATATGAATATTAATACAAATAAAAACCTAACGACATATTTACAAATTCTAAGAATATAGAAAATAATGAATTTAATCAATCAATATCTTCTTTTTATTTTTTTTTGTATATAACTCATTTTTGTTTGTAATAACTAAGTTATTATAAAAAAAATATAACCTCTTTGAAAAATTTAGTAAGGTAAATACAGAAATTATATATATATATATATATATATATATATATA
>LPNX010044485.1:19690-211939 GCA_001517045.1 Pseudotsuga menziesii
CTTAAGATTCAAATAAAACTTAACAAACATAGTCTCGACCGACAACCTTTTTACATCACTAAACAAGTCTTAAAACCCCGAATAAAAGTATCTACATACAAACATAGTTCACTTAAAAACCAAACATCTGTTTTGGCTACGAAAATCCTTCCAAAATGAAGTTCCGCAAGAACAAACTTTAGTTTTTTTTTAAATGTTAACCAAATCATTTAATAATCACCCAATGGCCTGTTCAAATAGAGTCACGGCTTAAAGCCGATATCAAATAACATCACTACCAATTAACCATGGCCGAAAAGGCTCAAAATTTTAATTCATTAAGTCACGACTATGAAAGCCCGGATATTTTATTTACAAAACAACCACTAGGGCTTGAAAACAAACACAGAATCTAAATAGCCATGGTCAAACTAGTAACCATCAATCACGTGGCAGAACCCTCCTAAAAACTCCATACAACAAGTGCAGGAGAACCTCAGGTGAAACTGAGGCTTATTGATTTGATTGCCATCATGGAAGCTCTGTTGGTGGAGTCTATCAGATTCAAGCCATCATTTGAGAGCCTGCACAAATAAAAACCCCATTTGTTCAAAACAAATAACTCATAAAATCATAATTTTAAATTGTGCAGAAGAGATTTAAACCAAATCCGTTTCTTACTAAGAGAGCTACGCAACTATCTGGACGTTGTAAACCAACCCTAGTCTCATTGAACATTACCATGAGCTAAAGTAGAGCACTATCAGAAGAAATGCACTTGCAATGTTTAAGTGCGAAGTCCAAAGGCATGACGAAGTAAGGTTCAAACCCACTCTAGGGAATGAATAGTAAAAACATAAAACTAGTTACTCACTCCTAATTTCCCTTTTACAGTCAAGATCCAAGCTCACTCCATCAAAATAGTTATCACCACACCGTGTTAGTGAAATGCACTCGAAGGGTCAAATTTATTAATATGAGCAACGATTATGAAGCTAGGGTAACAGTGTCGAAGAGTATCACACCGAATGAGTTCAGATATTACATAAGGCTCTTCCACATTAAAGGAATGACTCTGGGAAAGATGCAAACACTCAATGGAGTGATAGTAAGCCATGCAGCCATGAGCCTATGGCTGCCCACTCAACATCACTGAAAAGAAAATAACTGAAATGTGATTTTAGGGTAAGGACAAGCCTTTTCTTGTCCTCCAAATTCAACTAAACCTTAATCATTGAACACCAACCACATGTCCTCCAATTTATTCACAATATTTTGGGTTTCATATTATAGTTCTAAACTCTCGTTTAACCTGCACAAATCATTTGTTTAAAAGTCAAAACATTATGGTATTATTGCTTGGTATCCTTATCCTCATTTTCGTTTTTCTTTGTTTACATAAACCAAATATTTTGTGTTTGAGAGGTATTCATTTACACTAGGGTTTTAAAATAAACTAAAACATACAAATGTATAGGAAACAATGGAGGGTACAAAAATAAAATAATGTGTATATTCTTTATCATTTTAAATAATGTTTAGTATTGTTGTATCAAAATACAAAAACAATGGAGGACAAACCATTATATAGAAATACTTAACCATAAAGATGCTTGAGCTAGGATTTAGTCTAAGCATGGATTTAAAATTACAAATACATGCATTGTCAACAAAAAATCATATAAAATGAGATTTATTATACAAGAAAGTTAAATACAAATACTTGATTAAGGAGGATCATTAGAATAGAATAATTAAAGTTTTGGACAGAACTTGAATAAATATAAATAATACTTATACCAAACACTAGCGATAAAAATGTAGTTTTGGTCACAAGTATGTTTAACATATATTTTATTTTATATACTTCTTAGGTTATTGTTCTCTTAATGGAAGAAGTATATATGTCCATAAGATGCACCATCTAAAATTAAATGCAAGTCTATAATTGAAAAACACAAAAGGAAAGTAATGAAACAAGTACTGTGGCAATAATCATAACTCAACTAAAACCATTCTTTTAAAATAGTGTTTTTACAAAAATGTATGCAGGTTTCTAACAATAAAACTATCAATAATACCTCTTACGGGGAGAAGTTGCAAAACAAACAATTTAACTAGCATTTTTATCCTATGCTAGTTGATTGATATTCTCGATCTGGAATTACTGGTAAAAAAACTGCTTACGTGTGTAGAACCTATAAAAGAAGAATAACTTCATTGCATTAGTTGTAAGTTAATTGAGCCCTGATCTCAAGTAAGGTTCTTTCCTACTGGTCAGAAGACAGTAAAAACACACTTAGTATCAGGTTTAGATGTAGTTTTCTTTCTTGTTCTTTTAAAAACTTAAACTACTGAATTTAACATCCATAAAATAATACTTCAAATATAAACAAATAAATTATATAGAACGAAAGAATTAAAATTCTCAATTCTAAATACTACTATTTGAGTAACCGCTAGTAGTTATTGGTTCTTAGGTAGTGACATCCTTGTTACATGAAAATTTTTAATTTTTTATGAATTTTTGGGTTATTACATGTGGTATCAGAGAACAAGGTTTAGACACTAGGTATGAATGTGGCTCATGTTGCATAAATAAACAGTGGAATTAAAACATGCATACTGATTTTTACTTTTCTTTTAAAATATACTTCCAGAGAATTTTTTTGAGTTAACTGCAGGTATGGAAAGATTAGAAGAATATGTGGATGAGGAGTCCCCATTTACTGAACGAAGTAATTCTAAAAAAAAACCATACAAGAAGAAATAACTAATAAATATTATGAATTATTACAAACAATCAAGGAACTAAGAACAAATGTAACATACCAACTTTCTCATACCTACTTTAGCAAGGCAAACGTTAACGAATTCCTTTAGCGAATGGATTTTCTTATCTGCAACTTTATTAGTATACATGACATAAATATATATTCTTATAAGTCCAAAGTATATGAAAAAATCTTAATGGAATTTCTCTCCTTTCAAATATTTCTTTAGAACTTTAATCTCCCAATGAAGGCTTTACATTGTAACTAGGACATAATATACCTCCATTTGTGTTACAATGCTAATCCCAAAGTCATAAGTTTTTGATCCACAAAGTAATTCAATTTAAACATGATACATTAGACCTCAAAGGAGAACTTCTTATGTGCAAATTCCAACTATCATTTTTAATACATACTTGAGTTTTCTCCTATCACATTGGCATATACATTTACTATGAATGACATAAGGGTCTCTTCAGTACCTGCAAGGTGTTTAATTCATCTTCCATTTAAATCATTTAACAAAATAAGTTATTCTTCACAACGCTATTAAGAATAACTTCTTCAGCTTATAGGATTAACATCACACAACATTCTTATCTAACAACATATATTTAACCATGTAACACCATTTACCCCAATTTTCCAAAAGGTTATTCATCACATATTTTAAGTTCTAGTTTTGAGCTTACAATCAATTGCGTGTTTAATTTGTACCAAGTAAAAGTGCGAGTATTCTCCTAAACATTTCAGAATTATAAATTACTTACTCGAGTAAAAAGGGCACACATAAATAACAAAAGTGAAAGGAGACACAACGACATATGTGGTTCACCCAATCCCTGAGCTATGTCCACCAAAACAGTCACATCCTATAACCTTTATTTCATTAAAATATTACAACTATAACATCATCGTTGCCATACTTATTCCCTCTTTCACAGAGAACATGCTATAAACCATTCACGACTGCTGTTGAGCAACAAATGTTCTTCTGATAATAACTACCTATATTCTTACAAGTTTAAACAGTAATAAGACATCCTTACCTGTCAACTTTGAAGGGATCATTCTTACATGGCAAAAACAATGTCAAGCAGAAATCAAACAGAGCTTTAGATAAAGGACATGCTTGCGCTGTGAATTTGGCAAGTTCGACTCCAGTTGCACGAACCGATTTTACTGGACAAGCAATAAATGGCATACAATTATCTTATGCATCAGGTTCCTCCCATGGTTTGACCATGAGAGTTAAAAATGATAGTGGCCTCAGTCGTAATAATGCAACACCAGTATCAGCGGGTTCACATGAAGAGTTTATACCAAGTTTAGCCATGCAAGAAATGATTATTAATTATTTTATAAAGGTGAGGATCGTTAAAGTATATCTTGCAAGTTTCTTTACAGGCTACTAATAAGAAGTTTTGTAAACACTAAAACATTGCTGATATATTAATGGTTGTTTTTCTCGATTGTCTTCATCATTGATCAACTATTTCACCGAGAACATTGAATAGCACTTACTCTAGTAGATTGTAGTGTAAATCTTTAATTTTTGCATGCAATGTTTTGTTTGAGATTTTTAGAGTACTGTAATTTGGAAATGTTGTGATAAGGGGAGTAGTTTTGACTATTATATATTTTTAGTTAAAACCCTAAATATTCTTTATATATAAAACACTGCTTTGTCTTATATGATGCAAGATTCCTTTGCTGCAAGTCCAAAGGATAAAAGAATGTCTGCAGTGTATACACAGGCAGTAGAGATGCTATTAGAGGCTTTAGATATTTGGCCAACAACTAATGTAAAGTTTCATAGTGTGGAAAACTTAGTTAAGCAAAAAAACCATCCAAAAAATCTTGTCCAGGGTCTTGATGTTATGAACAAGGTGATCGAAAGGCAGCCACATCTCTTTATTGGAAACAATATTCATCACATCACTCAAGTATGTTCTCAAACAAATCCTATGTGCCACTTTTATGATTGAAACACTATCATGATTTTAGTTTTAGTCTGGCGATTTCATTTATCTCTATTTATTTTACTTTGCAGTTAGTAGGGGCTTGTTTCAACACCATGGGAACAGATATCGGGAAACCACTATGTACATTGCTTAAAATGGTCTTTGATGCATTTCCATTAATGGTATAACTACGCCAGAGGATGTTAGATTTTTACATTTGAAGGTTTTAGAATTGATAAAGAATAATCTTGCAGAGATTAATATGTCTCATAATTCGATAAGCCTTCAAATTGGGAGCTATTTGAACATGACTGTAAGTAGGCGCCTTTCCATACCTATCACGTATTCAATAGAGGGTCTTATTCATCACAACCATCTCAGGTCCAAACAAGTGCTGGGAATGTCCACCTATGATTCTCCTCACTCTTTGGTCACTCCTATCCCCTTTAGATCTAGATTGCAACCAGTGCTAGTGCTCTTCAAGCTCCAAATGGTCTCACCCCCCTCGTAGTGGAATACAGACCGTAAATGGAATCATTTAATGGGTCGATGAATGATCAGTCATATGGTAGCTCAACGGGAATAAGGATTTGCAGGTTCATCACAGATAACCGACGAGGGATTTCGCCCAAGTTCACCCAAATATTTCTGAGAGCCACCTTCCTTCTCCTCTCCCCTTAGTTCATGGAGAACTTCCCTCCTTAAGAAGCAATCCTTCCCCAAAATTTTACACCCTGGTAAATAGATAAATTATTCTCTCTAACGGCTTTCCTTTTTCTTACAGTAAATCCCATGAAATCAATAAATCCTTTTTCTTACAGCAAATCTCATGAAATCAATGGTGACTTATTTCTAGGAGCTCGTCCTAGAATTCCAATAAATTTTCTTTAATACTTACCTTGTCAAGAATAAAATCCAATAAGACAAGTGGAAAAACATGCTTACAAGTTTCCTTTTGGTTACTTAAAGCAATTTTGGAGATATGCTCCTATTTCTCATAAATATGCAAAACTTGTTGTTGTTTGTTTATACATACATACATACATACATACATACATATATATATATATATAGTAACTTCCTTGAGAATATATCTCTATACTAGTCAATTAGGAATCATGGCTTCCCCATTTGTTGTTACAGGAAATTTATTAGCATTTTCGTTCATAAATTTTTTATCAAGGATACTATATATATATATATATATATTCTATATGTATTTGTAGATGTATCTATATATAGAGAGAGAGCATAGTTTGTATAAAGGTGAGTCTTTACCAAAACCCTCCCCCCTTTTCAGGATAAATCTCATAGCTAAACCTTTAGAAGCGCATAAATTTTTAAGACGACTATAATATTTTCTTAAGATGCAAGCTTGAGCTTCTTAATCTAGGTTCTAGGTAGAACTATTTGGCGCATGATTTCTTAATAAGTACTAGGTGGATTCATCCCTGAAGACTCAATAGGTAAGTTAGTATACTTAGGACTTACCTCAACCTAGGATGACACCTAATAGTTTAGGTCATTAAGGAAACATATTTAATCCCTCATCTAATACCTAAGATTCACTCACTGTGTTAACCTTGCCTCCGAGTGGATATAGTTGCTCGTCGCTTACGTTTCGTCCACGTCTTAGTCCCGCAAGTCTATCACTTAGGGAATTACTTCACCTAACATACAAGGTTCTGCTGGTGGGGCCTTGGCATTCATTAGAGGAAATTTGAGGTCTAAAATGGGCCTCCTAAGGAAAATAATAAAATAATAGTTAAAATAATAAAATAATAGTTATTAATTTTGGAGGAAGAATGAAAAAAACTACTTTTTTGTTCGTATTTTTGACATATCTCCCTATGTTTTTACTCAAATTCCGAGCAGGAGAGCTCATTAGATGTGGAATTTAATTTTGCATCCAATGAGTACCCACACTCTATACTTTTGATAGACTCCTCTACCCTAAAAATAAGAAATACCTGAAAAAATGTGATGATGATGTCATCATCACATTTTTTCAGGTATTTATTATTTTTGGGGTAGAGGGGTCCATAAAAAGTATGTAGTGTGGGTACTCATTGGATAAGTAATTAAATTCCACATCTAATGATCCCTCTCTCTTGGAATTTGAGTAAAAATATAGGGAGATATGTCGAAAATACAAACAAAAAAAATAGTTTTCTCTTATGACAAATATGTCAATTCAACCATTTTGGTTGACTCATTTTATTGAAATTATATTGGTTCTTGAATTCTAACTCACAAAATTTTATTGTTGGCACATTTTATTATAAGGCCCATTTTAGACCCCAAATTTCCTCTGATGGAGCTCCTCACCAGAGAATAAGTACAATAGAAATTTTAAAATTACAAAATATTTAGGGGCATATAAGAGGGATATTACAACAGAGATGGAAACAAACAAAAAGGAAAATGAGAGAATTCTGAGAGCTCAAGAAGAGCTGAATCAGATTTTAATGAAAAAATTTCAGAATGAAGAAAAAGATAAACGAACGGATTATGAAGATATGCCTTACCAACCTAAAGATAAAAAGTCTAAACAGATTAAAATAGAAAGTAGCTCATCCTCTGAGGTTTATGATGATCCACATAAAAATAATTATCAATATACTAGTGATAATAACGAAGATATTCATCATACAAGAAAGCGGAAATTTAAACCTTACGAAGAAATCTCTGGAGAATTTAAGAAAATAAAGCCAGCAACCTTTAATGGTGAAACTGAGAAAAGAGAAGAAGTTGAATTATGGATGTCTGAGATGAAGCAATATTTTCAAATTTATAATTATTGTAATCAATTGAAATCTAGAATGGCTATTTACAACCTCACTGGGAAGGCATATATTTGGTGGTAGGACCTAAAAAGAGTAAAATTCATTAGGGAGAAGAACATTAACTGGAGTATGTTTAAGAAATATTTTAAGAAGATTTTTTTTTCTAAACAGTACTACAAGTAGTGGGCTAAGGAATTTTATGAATTAAAAATAGGAACAATGAACATGAAAGAACTAAATAGTAAATTTCTAAGTCTGCTTAGATATGTGCCTTACATTGTGGATGAGAAGCGTACAATACAGCGGTTTCTAAGCTGCTTAACCTTTCATATAAAAGACAAAATTGAATATGGAAATCCAAAAAATTTAGAAGCAATGAGAAAGGTGAATTTCTGTTATGAACAGAATCGCAAAAAGGAAATTATGCCAAACAAGAAGGTTAAAAAAACTAATAATTTTGAACATAGGAACAAAGGTTTTGTACCTAACTAAAATTTTAAGAATAATAACACATGAAATCTCCCTAATAAAAATTTCGAACGGAACAAAGGTAACTCATAGATAAACCGAAATGTTCAAAGAAATAAAGAATCTGTTAATAATCATAGTACCTATACCAAAAAATTTTAACGAAAGGAACCAGTAAAATGCTGGGAATGTATTGGTCCTCATTATGCATCAGTTTGACCCAAACGGAAGAAGACTCTTAGAAACATACATACGATACAGGAGGAGATAACTATCGGTGATCTAGCAAGGACAATGCCTAGGATCAATGCAACACTAGAGAATAGGTAGGAGGATTATCAAACTTCCATGGCATAAGTGGAAGGTAAGATTAATCAAACACCTATATCTATTTTAATTGATCTAGGGGCTATGTAATGTCCCCGAAAATTGAAAAAAATAAATTTATAGACTAGTGAAAACTACCCAAGGGGGATCATTATTACTCGTGCGGAAATACATGTGCTACTCATACTTTTGATCTCTTCAAAATCTACCCATACTGTCTTGTTAATCTCTTATTCATTCAGTGACTATTAGTTCATTTACTTCTTATGTCTAAATTCGGTTATTTAAAATATTTATATATCTAGTTATTACTATCAGTGAATTAATGAATTATATAGACCATTTTTTTTCTACTGAACATGTGTAGTTTGTTTATTTAATAAAAGCTAACTTAACTTTGTTGATGGGAACAAAGTGGTGGAGTGACGAGACTCGTTCTCCCATGACAATTTGAGAGGTAAGGTCCTTCCTCATTCCGTAGGCTTACTTAGTTCATACGAACTAGGGCACCTTATTTATTGACTTATAGGTTACTCTTGCGACATCGAGATTATTGGTTACTTGAACCAATTCAGTTCCTAGTTATACTTCCAATTCCGCCTTGCAATTTTGTTACTGTTCCGCTTGATGACTTAGGTAAGTGCTATGTTCGTTAATTATATTTCTCAGTTAATTAACTAGATGCTGTGAATTATCTTACTATCCTCACCATTGTTAATTATCTATCTCTTGGTTAATTAGTTACTCTCCTCTTGTTTCTATTTTCCAAGTCTGCCTTGGTTACGAGTTTGGAGACTTACGCTTGCTCTTCCTAGCGAGGGCATCATGGCATACTATTTTTTCCATGATTCCTAAATACTACCAAACCTAGACTAAATACATATGCACATACTCTACCTACATGAACTAGCAAAAAGGGCATGTTATAACATAAAATTTGATGTTAAGGGGATAACATTGTAAACACTATACCATAGTGTTTAAGTTCTATGCATATTTTAATGTTGGGAGACTATGGTATACGTGTGGTATACATACTAGTCCTAAGTGTTAAGTCTGCGCTGATATTTAAAGGGTGGTGAAACCATAGGATAAATGGTTTAACTCATGACTTGGATGGTATGTAATATAATGTTGAACCATAAGTTGCGGTGAGGGTTTATGGGTGTGTTAATGGTGACCAACTGGTGCCATTAATGCCATCAAGGTTCATGAACATACTTGGAAAAGGATTTGGAACTTCGTTGTTTGTGCATTATGTGGTTTTGGATTTACGGTTTACTGTGTCCTCTGCGTAGTTGGAGAATGGAGGTGAACTCAATCGATTTACAGGTAAGCTAGATTAGCTCTGTGTAAAATTTATTGCTTCGTTGTTTTCTCCATGGCATGGTCATGCTTCTCATGCCATCGTTGAATTATTTGTAGGTGGAAATGAAGGCACTCCGGGGTTTGCACAGGGCTACGCTGTCGATTTGAAATTGATTCTTCATGGGCATGGTAAGCCTGCTAGCAATATTTACCTACATCCTCTCATTATGGACATTTCTGAGTTGGTATTCTTTACAAGGTTGGGGTTTTGTGTGGCATTTGTTGACTTTGACTTTGGGGTTTATAATGTAGGTCGTTGTGGGTTTTTGGCTCTCATTGGGAGGTTTGGCATATGAGTTGTGGCTACACCATTACTTGTAATGGTGCCATAGCTCACATATTTCAATTTAACATTATATTAACTTGAGTGTTTGTAAAAGAGGATTCGTGCCCTCTTATGTATAAAAAATACTGTGCGTTGGATTTTATGTGAAAACTGTAATGGGTTTTGGTATGAAATGCATATTATTTCATTCAACGTTCTTAATAGATTATACTGTGTAAAGAAATTATGACTGTGTAGTTATTTTAATCCTATGTTTTACCATGTTGACTTAATGGGTTCAATTTGTGCCTTTCGGCCCATGAATTTTACTCGGTGTATAAATAATGGTTTGGGTTTTTGAATTATGCACAGCCCTCCATTTATATTGTTTGTAAATTATGTTGGGAAAGATTCTAGAGCTTGGGGCGTTGTGACATGGGTTGCGCCATTGTAGCAATGGTGTCATAGCCCATTTGATTGCCACCGTATGCTCTGCGTTTGTGTTAAAATGGAGACTGTGTTTTAGACAGAATATAGAAATTTTGGTTTTGTAAAGGCTTAATGTGGGAGAAGTCCATGCCATGAATGTTACATGCCTCTCCCAATGACTGTGATAGCTTAGTTGGCATTTTAATATGTAAATTGTCTTTAAAAGGTATGGTTGTAACAGCGAGGGTTATGGCAAACCGACGATGTCGTTTGGTTACTCTAATGTGACTGTGTGAATATGGTTATGCAATTTGATTACTGTTTGAGTATAAAATGCTTATGGTTTGTTATTAATGTTTTTTCCTTGAGTCTGGACATCCATAGGATTCAATGTCATGAACTTTGTTGGAAAAATGGATTTTAGTTATTAATTGTTTAATGTGATGCAACAGTTGTGTGTAGATTTATATGGGACCTTAAAACACTTTATGTTTTATAAAATGATGACTGTAATAATAGGACAATGGATTATAATGTTTGGGTTATGTAAATGGATGCAATTATTGATTAAGCGATTTGGACTATGGAATTTATATAATAAGACGGAGGTTTGATATTGGACCACATGGATGGTCACGATGCCTTCCCTGTTGATTTATTATGATTAAGTTTATCTAATGGAATGTTATGATATCTAATTTGTACTTGTTGTGATAGACCTTGAAGGTCTTTAATGAGTCGTTATCTTAGATTTAGTTTTTGTTTGTACTTAATTGATTTAGTTTAGAATATTTAAATTATGTACTTTAGTTTATAAATAAAATAAATAGTAAAGTAATTATAAAAATATTTGAATACTATTATATATGTATTTCTATATATATTCAACCTATACTTCTGAACGAATTTTGAATTTAAAACAACCCTCTGCTAACAAATGAAATATGTCAGCAGAGTAATCGAACCTGTAGAACAATAATATGCTAACTCATAACAAACCCTAGATATAGTACACATAAACTGATCATGGAAATAATACAGAAATCAACTCAAAAGTACAAACCATGGTAATGTACAAAATATAATAAAAATTCTCGACCCTATGATTAGTAAATTGCAAATACAAACCGTAGCAGATTGTTAACCATAAAACTTAACCATTAGGGTTAGAAATTCCATTGCAGCCATTACTTAACATAAATAGTAATGAAACTTTAGGAAAGAAATAGAATAGGCCTTCAAGGGTTTCATACCTGAATTTGAAGCTTTGTCAATGGCTGCATCTGCACACTTAAATAACCAGCATTAACAATTCAATGCATATCTACCTCTATTTGATGAAAAAATCACTTGGGAACTACCACGTTCTTCCCAACCATGACCCGGAACTGTTCCTAGTTCTATTCCAGATCCCCCCGAGCTGGAATCCAACATGCAAGTAGCTTAGAGATCCTAAGGTAAGGTTTCCTAACTGGTAATCAGTTATGAATCAATCCTCTTTTCCTTGGAGGAAAAGTTCTCCAAGAAAACAGTTGAGAGAAAACTAGGTAGAATAATAATTCTCCTACCTGAAAATCAGAACCCCTAGCATTTCCTTGGTTGAGTCTTTTTATAGACATACTTTTCAGTCAAAGGGGTAGTTAAATCAAGAAATCCTTGATTTCTTGATTTAACCATTTTTAATTTAGTGGGGTAATTTTCAATTCTTAACCTAGGAACTTTTAACTAGTTCCTAGTTAGTCTTTCATAGATATTTCACTATTTATTAATCCTTTAATAATAAATAATACTTGGTGGAGCTTCTCTTCTTTCTTTATTCAATTATAGAATTAATCATAATTAATTCTTTATACATACTATGTATAAAATACATAGTATTAAAATACTTGTTAACACTTGTCTTCGGGCATCATGTGTCATGATCCCTAGTCTTAACAACACTTCTTTATGAAGGTGAAGTAGATATATGGCTCAGGTATACTAGGCTAGGAAACTCTAAATATCCTTGCATGTTGTATTTCCCTAGTATAATGTGGTAGTTATTCGGTACTTGATGATTATACATAAATTTGAAATTTCATTTAATCATTTAAAAATAAGTATGATGAGATCAATATTATTCTTGAGTCATTTTGACTCGAAGGTGATTTTAATATTTTCAGTAGCCCCTAGCACTTACCATAGCCCATACTCAACACTTATAACAGGAAGTTACATACATAGTGCAATTCCAGAGCTCTATCTCAACACTAAATTCTAGGATGTACTTGTACGATACACCTAGGGATACAATGGCCAAGGATCCAATGCTCCAGAGCTTATGCTCAACATCAACATGGAATTCTTGAGATCTTATGCCCAAAATTTCCAATTATATTTTCATGTGTTCCAGATATTTATGCTAAACACAAATGTAATTACTCATGTTCTCTAGAACCTCTCGCTCAACAAAAAAATCTCATTAATCATGTGCTTCAGGGTCCACACCCAACACAACATTTTATCAATCATGTGCTTTAGGGTCCACACCCAAGACAGCCAACATATATACACATATATCATCAACAATTGGATTACGCCAAATATACAAAGCAAATCATCAAGTTCATATGCAGTGGGTTCTTTGACCCAATATAGAAATAA
This sequence comes from Pseudotsuga menziesii, assembly GCA_001517045.1. Lineage (NCBI taxonomy): Eukaryota > Viridiplantae > Streptophyta > Pinopsida > Pinales > Pinaceae > Pseudotsuga > Pseudotsuga menziesii. The sequence continues at coordinate 32,694 of LPNX010044485.1, forward strand.
AACGTCAATACAACATCATGATCAATAGGCTCATGCCTATAAATGGTAGGTCCAAAATTCAGGATATTACAAGATAGATTAAGTTATATTTCTCCTGCTTTAGTAGAAAAATGCAAGTTATCATTAGAAACATTTGCAAAGTCATGGTTATTCCATCTAGCTACTGGTGCAAAAAGAAAAGTGATTAGCTTTGTTAAGAATTGTATTGTAAAAATGGATCAGTTTGAAAACTATGTTAAGCTTAATGTATTACCTTTAGGCTCTTATGATATGTTAATTGGTATGTATTGGTTAGAACAACATAGGGTAGTCTTGAACTATTTTAATAAAACCTTTACTTGCATAACTAATGATGGAGAAACAATAAATGTAAAAGGAATCCCTAGGAAAATAGCTATAAGACAGATCTCTACTTTGAAACTTAAGAGAGTTGTTCGGAAGGGTTGTAAAGTCTTTGCTGTAACCATAAATAATGAATAAAATACTAATAATGAAGAAAAATTAAAACTGGAAGATATTTCGATCCTGAGGGAGTATTTGGATGTATTTTCGGAAGAAATTTCAAGACTGCCTCTGAAGCGGGAGTTAGAATTCACTATTGAGTTGGTACTTGGTGTAGTGCCCAGCTCAAAATCCCCTTATTGGATGAATATATTGGAATTAAATGAATTAAAGTCACAGTTAAAAGAAGTTATTGATAAAAATTATATCAGACCCAGCGTGTCTCCCTGGGGAGCACCTGTTATTTTTGTTAAGAAGAAGGATAGAACTCTACGATGATGTCTAGATTACCGTGAAATAAATAAAATGACTATAAAAAATATACATTCGTTACCCCGCATAGATGTTCTGTTTGAACAACTATGTGGAGCAACTGTTTTCTCGAATATTGATTTATAATCTAGTTACCACCATGTCTGAATCAAAGATGAAGACATCTTTAAAACAACTTTTAGGAGCAGGTATGGTAACTACGAGTTTGTTGTTATTCCATTTGAGCTTACTAATGCCCCGATTGTTTTCATGTGTTTGAGGAATAATGTAATGCATATGTACCTTGATAATTGTTTGTTCATATTCATTGATGACGTTTTAATTTACTCAAAATATGAAGAAGAACATAAAGAGCATTTAAATATTGTCTTACAAGAGTTATGAGAACATCAAATCTATGCAAAAATTAGTAAATGTGACTTCTTTAAGGATAAAATACAGTATTTTAGTCATGTAATTACTAAATAAGCAATTTCTATTGATTGCGAAAAGATAAAGGCAATCCAAGAATGGCCAGTCCCAAAAGACACCACTGGCATATGATCATTCATGGGAATGACTTGCTATTATCGAATATTTATTGAAGGGTTTTCAAGAATTCCAAATCCCATAACTTCTTTACAGAAGAAAGGGAAGAAATTCAAGTGGGGTCAAAAGTCTGAAGATAGTTTTAAAAAGTTAAAAACATTATTAACCACCACACCAATCTTAAGATTTGGTGATCCTAATAAATAATTTATAGTATGTACTAACACATGCAATGATATTTTATGTGGAGTTTTAACTCAGTAAGGACACAACATTGCTTATGAGTCTAGGAAGTTGAAGGTTCATGAGAAAAATTATGCGACCTATGACTTAGAATTGGTTGTTGTCATACATGCCTTAAAAATGTGGTGTCACCATTTAATCGGAAGAAATTTTATATTAATGACAGATAATAAAGGGTTAAAATATCTATTGGATCAACATAATTAAAATGCTACGCAAGCTAGGTGGCTAGCTTTCCTCAGCGAGTATGATTTTGAAATCCAACATATTAAAGGAAAAGAAAATAAGGTTGCTGATGCTTCAAGTAGAAATACAAAATTGAATTTTACAGCAGCAATCATCACATATAAAACAAATTTAGAAGAACATATAGAAGAAGGAATAAGACTAGATGAAAATTATTGAAAATTACAAGCCACGGTAAGAGAAAATTTACTAGAAAGTTTAAGTACAGGGTATAGTTTAAATGAAAAAGGATTATTATTATATAAATATAGACTATACATACCTAATGTACCTAATATTAAGTTATTGATTTTAAATGAATTTCATAAGACTCCTTATTCAGGGCATCCTGGCTATTAAAAGACTATAACCATGCTAAGAAAGGATTATTTATGGCCAAACATGAAAAATGAATTGGCAGAATATATTCCTAAGTGCTTTGTGTTTGTGCCAAAATTTGCTCTCAGACTACAAAAGAAGAAGCCAACACAATATCAATAATCACAATAAAGTAAAATAGGGTTTTCTAGGGTTTTGCTTGAACAATTTAAAGACAAGAGGGAAAACATTCATAAAACCAAAATAAACACTAAATCATGAGCATTTAAATGACTGAGATGTATAACATATAAACAATAATCCAACATAATAAACACAATACTGAATTTCACCCATAGTTAGCAAGTATTTCACGTATAAAAACATTAAACGGGAAATGAATATACAAACTGAGTAATTAACACAAATTAGAAATGAAACCAGACAATAATCTGAAGTGAATATAGTACATATATTTCATAGTTCAGTCGTTAAAAACACATAAGAGTCTTTTACTTAACTCATAAACAAAGCCTGATATCCTCCCGTTGCAAGCAAAAAATCGAACCCCTGTGTCCTCTTTCAGACTTACATTTATCCCGTTCTTTCAAAAATAGTTGCATAACTGAACCCTAACTACTTTTCAAGTTATCTATCGAACTATTCAATATAATCTCTATCATTATATAAAATGGAATTACTTTTCAAACTAACTAATAACTACTCATGTCTGTCAGGTATCGAACTGCATGCCCCAATCTTCTCTGACCGTTTTGACTACTCCAGCCAACCACTCCTGAAAGCCCTAATTTTTGCTCTATTTCAAAATTTTGATTACCAAGCACTGATTTTTCACCACTACTTTCATTCTCTCTTCGTACACTTTAGAAAAAATGTGATTCAAAATGCATTTGTCTCGTTATGGTCTGCTATCATTATTGCCTCACTTCTGCAAGAAACCGCCACAATTCACCTTCATGATGATATTCACACTTGTCACAGTGATTAACATTTGAATGTTAACATGGTATCTGCATCTCCCATCACTAACAACTAATATTTCTCAGCATCGGTGATCAGATCATCAAGACTGAATGAATCATCACTTCCCATTACTGACTTGTCGGTGATTGGAAGCAGTAATCTCTAATGCATCGGAACCTCAAGACAATATGCTACCGCAATGTTGGTGCTTTAAATCACTTGCTTCACGATCGAAAATCGGAAGCTTTAGCAACTATATTTAAACCATTAGCTTTGTGATCGGAGATCGGAAGCTTTATCAACTATTTCATCGGAGTTTTAACCAGATTGTTGCCGCAGTGTCGACGACATAGACCACTAGCTTCCCGATCAGCAATCAGAAGCTTTATCAACTACCTCGTTGGAGATTTAAACCACTGTGCTGCCATAGTATTGGCGCTTTATAGAACTAAATCTCCATAAAATTGAAATATGATTTTTAACTTGCGCAACTTTCTTGTATCGCCTCTATGCATTTGTTTTTGACTTGCGCTACAAGAAAATCTAGGTTAATGATTTGCAAAAATTAAGCCAATGATAAGGGTTTAAACTTGTTTTAGGAGTCTCAATTAAAATTTTATGTTATTTTTAGAATTTTTTAATCCATATAAGCCCTTTGATTATGATATCAAACTAAAACCTATAAAAATAAACTAAGAAATCAAATAACATAAAAGCTATATGGAAAAACTCAAACTATCCCAAACAACAAAATTTTCTAGGAATAAAGAATAAAACCAAGCTTCAAAACATAAATAAAAGTATCAAAAGGTGGAAAAAAAAATAGGCTATTACATATGGCTCCTGCTGCAGGATGAAGTCCTCCCTGTGAGGCTTCAAGAACCTGTAGACTAGTGCCTTCTGTACGGATACTTGCTAGTCTGCAAAATATCCATTGGGATATGGAGTCTTTATTCAATCCTTTACACACTGGTATATACAATGAAATTCAAATCTCTTTCCTTCAAATAGTGTAAAATTATTTGAGGAACCTTCCATCTAGTCAATTAAATTGTAATCCCATTTCCAATTTAACCAGGAAAAAATTTCATCAACCCACCAAAACTTGCTTCCAACACCGAATATATGTATAATCAGAAATATTGGAAAACATGAAGAGTAAAGATCTAGCAACTTGTACTCACCTTCATCAAATGATGTCTCTAAAATAACATATTTATAACTTGGTATTGACTCTAAATAATCTGCCACTTGATCATAAAAATTTCCAAAAGTTACCTTTTCCTGTTTTATGAAAAAGATAGGCTGTCCATAAGAATATTTTTTTCCATGAATATCAAGCAAGAATTGGTAATAAAAGACATCAGGATCAGCCTAAATTTGCTCTGGAATTTTTTGAACAGTATCATCAATAATGTCAACAAGATGAACCTCCTTTTCCACACTGTCTTCAAATGGATAAGTATCATACATTGGCTCTAGTTGTTCAAGGATAATGGACTGAATGCATTCCTAAATATACTGATCAGATTGTGCCATAACACACACCTCACACATTTCTGGGTATTTATTTTCAATTTCATCATCATATTTATAAAAAATTAGAGCATCTTCATAATGGTTTTGAACAACAGATTTATCATAACCATGAATATATGAAATTTCTGAAAAAATGTCAACAGCCTGACTTTCATCAATTTTAATATCAAAACAAAAAGGACTAAAATATAATTCATCACATCATTCTTGTCCTGAAACCCCAATCTCTTCATCATAACGTGCAGCATTCTGAGAAATTTCAAATGATGATGCTAAAGGTTCATGTTTTTCTTCAATACAAAGCCGATCTTTAACACAACAATGATTTCCAACAATTTGTTGAACAAGAGATTAATATTCAACAAGATTATCATTCAAATGATTATTAAGACTGTTGAAATCATTATGAGAATATTCCAAACTATCTCTGCTAATGTCAACACTAGAATAATATTCAACCTGACTTAAAACAACAAATTTATTATCGTAATGATCATGGAATTCTTCCTTGACAGCAATATCTAAAAATATTACCTCTTCATCGTCAACAAATTCTGAAACTACAACTTCTTCATGATATGTTTTCAATCCTTGGTTATACTTATCATCATGATTTTTCGAATCATAAATTGTATTATAAAAATTATCCTGCTAAAAAAAATCTTTAAAAAAGAATTTAGCTAAGAACACATACTTACAATGCTTCCAAAAACATGTGTGGAATTCTTTCAATGAGGAAATGCTAGCAGTAGGAAGAGAAAAACACCGTTCTCATGCATCTTGCTCAAGTGAATACGTGAACATCTTCATGAGCACATCTTCATGCTGTATATTTAATTGAACCATATATTGATGAAACCTGATTAGGTGATCTGAGGGATTATGCTCTTTGCTTTCTCTAAAACATGGAAGATAATTTCCCCAAACATCCATAGTAGGTACTGGATTTGGAAAACCTGGAACATCGAAAAAATCGAAAGGTGCAAAACTTCGAGCCAAAATGGCTTCCATGGACTTCGACCTTTGCATCATGAAATAGTGGAGTCTCTAATTGATTTGTTAAGATAGATTTTGTTTTTCCTCCTCAGAAAGTGGAAAGGGTGAGAGTAGGTCAAATAAATTGGGGCTACATAAATCTAGGGATGATTAAGGCCTTTTGATTTTCCTAGCTATTTTCAGAATCTGTTATGGGTCTAAGACACCCAGTTGTAAAGGTGAACTAGGTCTATTTCTTGTTCTAGCTCCCTTAGTAGCCACTACAAAATACTAGAGAAAAGTAGTCTTTAATATTTGTTGGTTTAAGTTCACCTCTCAAAACTAGTGAAATGATAAGTATCCTGGCGAAAATAGGTTCTCTACTTCATCCTCGGCAACGGCGCCAAAGATGGGCATATAGTGCATATATTCCATAGTTCAGTCGTCAAAAACACATAAGAGTCTTTTACTTATCTCATAAACAAAGCCTGATAGCCTCCCATTACCAGCAAAAAATTGAACCCCTGTGTCCTCTTTCAGACTTACATTTATCCTGTTCTTTCAAAAACAGTTGCATAATTGAACCCTTACTACTTTTCAAGTTATCTATTGAACTATTCAATATAAAATTTATCATTATAGAAAATGGAATTACTTTTCAAACTAACTAATAATCACTCCTGTCTGTCAGGTGTCGAACTGAATGCCCCAATCTTCTCTGACCATTTTGACCACTCCAGCCAACCGCTCCTGAAAGCCCTAATTTTTTCTCTATTTCAAAATTATGATTACCAAGCACTGATTTTTCTCCATGACCTTCATTTTCTCTTCATGCACTTCAGAAAAAAACATGATTCAAAATGCCTTTGTCTCATTATGGTCTGCTATCATTATTGCCTCACTTCTGCAAGAAACCGGCACGATTCACCTTCATGATGATATTCACACTTGTCACAGTGATTAACATTTGAATGTTCCCGTGGTATCAGTGCCTCCCATCACTAACAACCAATCTTTCTCAACATCGGCGATCATAGGTTGAAGACTGAACGAATCAACACTTCTCATTACTAAGTTGTCGGTGATCGGAAGCAGTAATCTCTAATGCATCGAATCCTCAGACACTATGCTACCGCAGTGTCAACGCTTTAAATCACTTGTTTCGCAAATGCCAATCGGAAGCTTTAGCAACTATCTTTAAACCATTAGCTTCGTGATCTAAGATCGGAAGCTATTTCATCAGAGTTTTAAACCAGATTTCCGCTGCAATGTTAGCGACATAGACCACTAGCTTCACGATCGGCGATCAAAAGCTTTATCAACTACCTCATCTGAGCTTTAAACCACTGTGCTGCCGCAGTATCGACGCTTTAGAGAACTAAATATCCACAACATTGAGAGATGATTTTTTAAATTGCGCAACTTTCTTGTAGCACCTCTGTGCAATTGTTTTTGACTTGCGCTACAAGAAAATTTAGGTTAATGATTTGCAAAAATTAAGCCAACGATAAGGGTTTAAACTTGTTTTGGGAGTCTCAATTAAACTTTTATGTTATTTTTAGACTTTTTTAATCCATATAAGCCTATATAAGCCCTTTTATTATGAAATCAAACCAAAACTTGTAAAAATAAACCAAGAAATCGAATAACATAAAGGCTAAAGGGAAAAACTCAAATTATCCCAAACAACAAAATTTTCTAGGAATAAAGAATAAAACCAAGCTTCAAAACATAAATAAAAGTATCAAAAGATGGAAAACAGAAATAGGCTGTAACACTTTGAATGTCAGCAAGTAAAGACTGAACACCGGCATCTGATTGGGTAACTTTAGCGATTACCTATTCCTAGCTCGAAGTGGGAGATAATGAACCTTGATTTTATTACAGGATTACCTAGAAATCAAAATCTGAATGACTCAATAATGGTAGTTGTCGATAAACTAAGCAAGGAAGCTCATTTTATACTTGTAAAAACTACTTATAAATTTGCAAATATTGCTGATATGTTTCTAAAACAATTTTTTCGTTTACATGGAATACCGAAAGTAATAATTTCAGAGAGAGACCATAAGTTTATGGGTAAATTTTGGAAGTATTTGTTTAAGGGACTAAATGCTACATTAAATGTTAGTACCTCTTTCCATCCTTAAACATATGAACATACCGAGAGAGTGAATCAGGTATTGAAAGATCTGCTCAGAATGTATGTAAAAGAACAACCAAGTAAACGGGAAGATTACTTACACTTGGTAGAGTTTGTTTACAATAATCACTACCAAGCCTCAACAAGATATAGTCCTTTTGAAATTTTGTATGGCATGAAGTGAAATACCCCCATCTCATGGAGTAATCTAGTTGATAGGCTAGTATTAGAACTTGAATTATTAAAAGAGATGGATTTAATTGTAAAATAGGTGCAAGGTAAATTGAAAGTTGCGTAAGATCGATAGAAAAGTCAAGCAGATCTTAAACAAACTCAAAATGAGTTCCAGGTAGGTGAACATGTATTTATTAATGTGAGACCTAAAAAGAGTTCTATGAGATTAGGAAGTTGTGCTAAGCTAGAACCATGATATTTCAGACGTTTTGAAATACTGTCGAGAATAGGACAGGTAGCATACCAGTTAGCTTTACCTCTAAACTTAAATGTTCATAATGTTTTTTCATATTTTTGTGTTAAAAAAATATGTACATGATGCTATTCATGTTATTAATTGGAATGATGTTCAAGTGGAATCCGAAGGATATTTTCTGGTGGAACTGGATTGAATCCTTGAAAGCAGGGAGATGTCACTTTGGAATCGCTCCATTGGTCAGATGAAGGTTCAATGGAAGAACCTTAGTCAAGAAGAAGTGACCTGGGAATTGAAAAGTCATATGCGTGATGCATATCCAATTATGTTTTAGTGGAATTCTGAGGATAAAGAATAAATAACATCAAGGAGGTTGTTATAAATTAAGGGGGTGTGTATGTCACATGCCCCAATTTGCAAAACATTTTTATGTTTTAAGAAACATTATGTTATATTTTATGTTAAAGCTTGTAATTAATGAGCAAGTGGGGTTAAGGATAATTTAATGTAATTTTAGAATATTTTATTAATAAATAAATTAAATATGAGACAACAGCTTAGGGAAGCTCTTAAATGAGTGTTTTACTAGTTACTTCATGGAGGAGGCTGGGTTGACAGTACATTGACATGTGGAAGCATCCTCAAACTATTTCTAGCTGTTGTAGGTGGAAACTTCCCTATTTTTGCGGTAATGATTCCCCAAGAAAGTGGAACAAGAGCAGGTGGCTCATTTAGTAAAAACTTACCCAGAATACCTAGGGAGGCTAATAAAACTTCCCATTGAAGATAGCTGAGGATGCTCATTATGGGTTTGTGATCATTCTAAGTGAATGAAGTGCACCAGAGAATTTGATGGAAAATACTAGCTCAAGTAAGTTTGAGTGGAAAAGTGTTGAAGACCTGAATTTGTGCAGCTATTCTAAGTTGAGTTCATACTGCTATAAGCATAACTGAGTAACTGTTAAACACTCATTGGAGTCACAGAGAATTTTTATACTACTTCTCTTACCCAATACTTCTACTAGGTGGACCAGGAGAAAAGCTCAAGGGTCCTCAGAATTACAGTCCAGCTCTTCTCCAGGAGTTGGTTGGGAGGAACAGGTTCCTTAAGCTATTGTCACCTCATATATACTTCCAGGTGTTAGTTGTTTAGGTCAGTCACTTAATTATTTATTGTATCTAGAAAGTTTAGGATTTATCAATGATATAGTACATTTCTATTTTATTTATGTTAGGAATAGATAGGCAAAATGTATATGCTGTGAAAGTTAGTAACTAGCTAGATTAGAGTAAATAAGCAGAGAAATTTTTGAGTTAATTAATATATAGAAAGAAAATACCTAAATTGTATTTTTCCACACCTTTTGCAAGGTAGTACTCTAGTACAGTAGATTAGTTTATTTTCAAATAGTGGATTCAATAAAGTATGTATACAGATGCACATGGTTATTTTCTACAATATTTTTGCATAAAATGTTTATAGGTTTTGTTTTGTACTTTTATTTAGTTAAAGTACTTAAACAAATTAAATAAATATAGAGGAAAGAGTCTAGATATTATACACTAGTCTATGTAACATTTTACACAGAAAAACCAGAAAAAATCTATACTATAAAACCTAATATGTAATCCTAAATAGATATTATAGAAATAGTAACTTATCTAGATTAAATTTAACTTAGCAAAACAGTAAACCAGGTTAAGCATTTACCCAGTTAGTTCACCTATGTGAAAAATGCAAAATAGGGTTAGCTGAAAGAAATACTAGCTGTGTAAACTTTAAAGAAGTAATAGGGTTTGTGAAATAACATATGGAGAGGAAAAGTTCTTTTCATAACTAGATAAATTTAAATCTATCTACTTATACTATACAACCTTAAGCATCACTTAGACATCTATATGGAGTCACATACTTCATATATGAATATGAATATTAACACAAATAAAAACCTAATAGTATATATACAAATTCTAAGAATATAGAAAATGATGAATTTAATCAGCCAATAACTTCTTTTTATTTTGTTTTCTATAGAATTCATTTATGTTTGTAATAACTAAGTTATTATAAAAAAAATATAACCTCTTGGAAAAACTTAGTAAATTAAATACAGAAATTAAAGATATATATATATATATATATATATATATATATATATATATTATCCAAACAGAGACACTGTTAATCATCTTTAAGCTGTTAAAATTCCCTTAAGATTCAAATAAAACTGAACAAACATAGTCTCGGGCCACAACCTTTTTACATCATCAGTCAAGGCTTAAAATCCTGAATAAAAGTATCTACATACAAACATAGTTCACTTAAAAACCAAATATCTTTTTTGGCTACAAAAACCCTTCCAAAATAAAGTTCCAAAAGAACAACCTTTAGGTTTTTCTTTTAAAACGTTAACCAAATCCTTTAATAACAGCCCAATGGCCTGTTCAAATAAAGTCCCAGCTTAAATCCGGTATCAAATAAAATCACTATAAATTAACCATGGCCAAAAAGGCTCAAAATTTTAATTCATTAAGTCACGACTATGTAATCCCACATCTTTTCTTTACAAAACAACCACCAGGGCTTCAAAAGAAACATATCATCTAAATATCCATGACTAAACTAGTAACCATCAATCACATGACATAACCCTCCTAAAAATGCCATACAACAATTGCAAGAGAACCTCAAGTGAAACCGAGGCTTACCAGTTTGATTGCCATCATGGAATCTTTGTTGGTGGAGCCTATCAGAATCAAGCCATCATTTGGGAACCTGCACAAATCAAAACCCGTTTGTTAAAAACACATAACTCACAAAATAATAATTTTAATTTGTGAAGAATATCTTTAAACCAAATTTGTTTCTTACCAAGAGAGCTACGCAGCTGTTTGGACATTGTGATCCAACCCTAGCCTCCTTCAACATTACCATGAGTTGAAGTAGAGGATTGTAAAAAGAAACACAATTGCAGTGTTCAAGTGATAAGTCCCAAGCCACGACGAAGTAAGGTTAAAACCCACACTAGGGAATGAACAATAAAAACATAGAACCAGTTACTCACTACATTTTCCTTTTTACAGTCAAGATCCAAGCTCACTCCATCAAAGCAACTATCACCACAGTATGTTAGTGAAACACACTTGCATGGTCAAATTTATTAACAGGAGTGACTATTATGAAGCTAGGGTAACAGTGCTGAAGAGTATCACACCGATTCAGTTCAGAAATTACATAAAACTCTTACACTGTGAAGGAACGACTCTAGAAAATAAGCATACACTCAATGGAGTGACAGTAATCCATGCGGCTATGAGGCTGCGACTATACACTGAAAAACAAAGAACTGAAATGTGATTTGAGGTTAAGGACAAGCCTTTTCTTTTCCTCCAAAGTCAACTAAACCCTAATCATTGAACACCAACCACGTGTCCTCCAATTTATTTGCAAGATTTTGGGTTTCATATTATAGTTCGAAACTCTCGTTTAACCTACACAAATTATTTGTTTAAAAGTGAAAACCTTATGTTATTATTGCTTCATATCATTATCCTTGTTTTTTTTTTCTTTGTTTACATAAACCAAAGACTTTGTGTTTGAGAGGTATTCATTTACACTAGGGTTTTAAAATAAACTAAAACATACAAATGTATAGGAAACAATGGAGGGTACAAAAATGAAATATTGTGTATACTCTCTATCATTTTAAATAATGTTTAGTATTGTTCTAGCAAAATACAAAAACAATGGAGGACAAACCATTATATAGAAATACTTAACCATAGACATCCTTGAGCTAGGATTAAGTCTAAGAATGAATTTAAAATTACAAATATATGCATTGTCAACAAAAACCCATATAAAATGAGATTTCTTATACAAAAAAATTAAATACAAATACTTGGTTAAGGAGGATTATTAGAATAGAATAATTAAAGTTTTGGAAAGAACTTGAATAAATATAAACAATACTTATACCAAACACTAACGATAAAAATGTAGTTTTGGTCACAAGCATGTTTAACATATCTTTTAGTTTATAGACTTCTTAGGTTGTTGTGCTCTTAATGGAATAAGTAGATCTATCCATAAGATGCGCCATCTAAAATTAAATGCAAGTCTATAACTGAAAACACAAAAATGAAAGTAATGGAACAAGTACTGTGGCAATAAGCATAATTGAACTAAACCCATTCTTTTATAATACTGTTTTTACAAACATTTATGCAGGTTTCTAACAATAACAATATCAGCACTACCTCTTATGAGGACAAGCTGCAAAGCAAACAATTTAACTAGCACTTTTATCCTATGCTAGTTGAGTGATATTCTCGGTCTGGAATTACTGGTAACAAAATTGCTTACCTATATAGAACCTGTAAAAGAAGCATCACTTCACTGAGTTAGCTGTAAGCTAAGTAAGCCCCAATCTCAACTAAGGTTCTTTCCTACTTGTCAGAAGACAGTAAAAACACACTTATTGTCAAGTTTAGATATAGTTTTCTTTCCTGTCCTTTTTAAAACTTAAACTTCTAAATTTAACATCCGTAACATAGTACTTCAAAGATAAACAAATAAATTATATAAGACGAAATAATTACCATGCTCAATTCTAAATACTACTGTTTGAGTAACCACTAGAATTTATTGGTTCTTAGGCAGTGACATCCTTGTTACATGAAATTTTTTAAATTTGTATGAATTTTTGGGTTATTACAGGGACACAAAAATTTTGTACATGACTTCCACTACTCAAATTGTAGCTAAATAAAATTGAGCATAACCATAAGAGAGCACCTCGTACAATAAAAGGAGTACGAAGTGAGGATGCCACTTTGGAATATGATTTTTTTTTGTAGAATACAAACATGGAATTGCTTGAGGAGAAGTATTATTGTCTGGGGAGTACTGTCATGTCCCCATCCAAATAAGACTACTTGAAAATAATGTTTCACCAACCTACTAGTTCCCTACATTGAGATGGCGGCATAAATTTTGTAATAAGGGGCGATGGGACCCATAAGGATTTTATTTTACCATATTCAAATTTATATGGGTCACATAAATAATAAATTCCAAGAAAATAAACTGGAATTAGTTCATGAAGACACTTGGAAGCTTGTGGAGCCTTTGGGTAACTAGATTCCCCACACACTTGTCATGATCTTCATCCAAATTAAAAACCATGGGAAATGTATCATTATCAGAGTGTGATGTGGTTTCAAATAGAATATAATGAGATAAGGAATTAAAATTTGTAAATTATATTAGATATCATGGAAGAGGAACTAACTAAGAAGACAATGTCTACCACATTGAAGGAAATCACATGCGCTCTATGACAACTAATGATGAAAGATTCTATGAGAAATATGACAAATTCATACATGATTGAATACCTATGAATAATTTGACCTGAACGCAATAAAAATAGCCACAAAGAGGGCTCATTTGGGATTTATAGGCATCCATTTGAATTGTGGAAATAATTTGAGAATGAAGAAGCAGACAAGTGTCAGAGTTACTAAACCACTAAGATGAGTTGGAGGAACCCCATGGAGTGAAATTCGACTTTAGGAGGCCTAATAAAGTTAATAAAAGGATTTCATGAGGAATGGGAATGAATTTTTATCATTTTTTACTAGAATTTGGCATTTTCGAGATATTTGGCTTGTCCATTGCACGTTAATTGTTCACTCTCCCTACTTGTGAACCAATTTCGAGGGTGTTTGATTTGTTTCCAAGTGTGTTAATGGATAGTCCATTAAGGAATATAATTGAATCTGAATTAAGGTGTTTTAGTTGCAATTTGAAGGTTCATAGATTTCAATTTCTCATTTCCCTCCCTATTCTCTCATTCCCAATTCATCATTCCCCATACTCTCATGTTCATGGCACACTTGTTGGAGTGGTGCTTGCGCTTTGCTGAGTATATATGATTCTCAACATTGTTTATATGATGTATGTATCTATACTCTTATTTACATATTGTCTGTAATTAGAAATATAATAAATCCATGTCTAAAAGGCTTGTATTATGTAATGTCCCCAAAATTTGAAAATAATTTTTTTTATTAGGCTAGTCATTCATTGCCTAAACTAGAGATTATTCACACTTTGGCGGAATGTGTCATTATTTTTTTACTATGTTGTATTGTCGTAAGCTGCTCTTACTTCCTACTCTCATATTTCCCAATTTGGTTATTAATGTAATACTGTGTTTTCGTGATGTTGTTTACTATCTTGTTCTATGGTTACGCATTTATAGGTATGTGTTGTTTAAATTACTTACTCATTGGTTATAAAGTTCGATTATTGTTTTATGAACAATTCTGATTGAACTTCTTTTCTAAAGGGGTGGAGTGGTGAGACTTGTTTCCCTTGTAAACACCTAAAATGTAAATGTTTTCTACTTGTCACTACAGGGTTTCCTTAGTTCTTATGAACTAATGCATTTCTTTCCATGTCGCATGCAGATGCATGACAACATAAAACTGCTTATAAAAGTAGAACAAGACATACTTCCCGTTAGTCACTAGTGCTCAGCTTGGACAACGATAGACTTATAGTCCTACCCTAGTGAATACTATGATGGTTGTTTAGCTAATATTTATGCAAGGATTGATGTTTTTCTAGCCTATGTTTTACTGGTTACTATTGTCATTTTCAATGGACTTTATGACATTGATTAAGATGGTGCTGTAATAGAACATTTACACAACACACATTGTATATGGTTTTGGTATTGCAAAACATGGTTCATTGTTTATTATAGTCATGGTGTATAAGTTTATAACCTTAAAATTAGCCCTCCATGGCATATTTAATATGACATGAACTATGTCTAAACCCTATGTATTCAATATGTATAATGGGATTTATATGTTGCACACTGATTAAACTTTTCTCTCCATTAGAGGGTGGCATAAACTATAAACTATGGGTTTTGATTTATGTTATTGGAGGCTAGGGTGGTGACATTAATGATATTTGGGATGCGTGGGCCTCAAGCTTAAGGGTTGGGGTCTTGCGATGGTTTGGGTCATTTGCAGCACGGCCACGTGAGCTCTATCTCAGGTCTGTTCGATGGCATGGAGCATTGGATTTTAGATGTGTTGGAAGGTATGAATTCCTTACTGGTTTATTAGCATTGTATTGTTCTTGAGTTTGGGTTGAAGCATACTTCTCATTGTAGCTTGTTTTGGTTGCATTTTACAATATTTGGGAAATGTGGGTTATGGGTCACCCTGAGGAAAACTCCATACCCATTTCGGGTAAGCCCTACTGTAACAATTTTTTAACTTGTCCTTCTCTTGTGTGGATATAGTGACAGATTTTGAAACTCATCATTGGTTGAGTGTTTCATCTAGTTTTAATGGATGTGATTTGGAAAGGGATGTCTGTGTAAAGCATGAGGGATGCATTTAAGACTTGGGGTTTAGCGCATTCAGGTTGAGACTTAATGTATTCTCATTTTTTTGCTCATGGATTCTCTATGGAGTAATGTTTCCTTGCTGAACATTCCCTAGCTATGCAAATTGTAAATATGTTCAAGTTTGGATACATCGATAGAACCATTTTTTGCAAAGGTGCAAGGCCTAGTTATATGACTATGTATGCTCTCAACTGGTTTTAAAATGGATGATATCTACAAAATTTACATTTTTTGTGTGTTTTATGGTGATGGCTCTTAGCTCAACACTAGCGTGATTTTGAGTGGCTTGATAATTCTGGTATAAGTTCTTTATATGGAAATGTTGAAAACATTGTTTGGCCTTGAAATCCATGATGTAGGTGGCATCAGTGGTCCCTCCATTAGAGATGTGACTGTGTAATGCCTTACCATTTTCATGGTTGAATCATTACTATGGTTATTCTGTGTATTTAAATGTAGAGGTCATGGCTGTGGGTGTAACCCTTTGAATGAGTGTTGTTGCTAAATGCATATCATTGAGAGGGTTTTTCTTATGGGTTTCGAATAATGTTTGAATTTTTTGAAATGAAAAGGGATGAGGAACGTGAAATAGTTGGAGCGTATAAATTAGTTAGGGTTTTACCCTCTGTGTACAGATTATGTTGAAATGTTTACAACATTTATAGGATGGTAGCAAGTCTTACAGGATTGAATATGGTGATTTTTAATTGTAATGTGTGGACTCCATAGGATTTGATCCTGGGTCACAATGGTTGTAAATGATGACTCATTTTAAAGCCTTGTTTTCCATTCACACCTACAGGAATCAATCCTGCGACCTTTGTTTATTTATTCTATGTTTTTAAAGGGTGTTGTGCATAACGATGTGGTTGATTTATTATGAATGAGATGGATGTATGTTGATATTTGATTATTTAAAACATAAACTTCAAACCATTAGATGGTCTTGATATCTCAACTATATATTTGATTTCTGGATTACTTTGGTTAATGAAGAATGATTTTGATAATAAAGTTATTTCCTTGTGAAATTCAATACAAACCCTTAGAGGTCTTTGATGGTTTGAGTTTAGATTTATTACTTTGGTTTGATGATTATTGTTAGGCATGGAATAACGGGATTATAGAGTTGTATGTTTATAATGTAGCTTTAGACCATTATAGGTCTTGATAGCTTGACTATTTATCATTTCATTTATGTTTGATTATGGTTCTATTTATTTTAAATAATGGGCAATAGTTTGTTTCTTAGGTTATGTTTTACTATATTTAAATTTAATGTGCTTTATAATTAGTTTCTGTTTAGTGCTTATACTAATTAATCTTTTTACTTTTAAGTATAGGTATGCTGGCAATATGGAATATGCCAGTAGAATCCATAGATAAATATACATATAGAATCTGTTTTAGAGTGGTTCTAGGTCTTTGAAAAAACAAAGTTTAAGCTAGGAAATTAAATGTAGAAATAAATTGGAAGAACAAAACCCTTGAATATCTTTAGATCGGAATAAATTTCAGACCTAGGGTTTAGAAATAGAACATAAAATATTATAAACAAGAAATAAATTGCAAACATAGATTTAGTAGTAAATCATAAACCCTTAAGTTTCCAAATGAGAAATGAAGGTTAGAAATAAACTAGGAAGCAACATCCTTATATACAGAACCCGAAAAAGTACTTAGATAATGAAAAGGGAAAAATCAAGAACCTTATACTTGCAATGGTGAATCTATTTCAATGGCTGGAAAACCTTCACACTCAATTACCAAGCATTAAGAAATTCACAAATACATCTTACCTCTGTAGAGTTACCCGAATTACTTGGGAATTACCACATTCCATCAAACCATGACCCCGAACCATTCGTGGTTCTAATCCTAATGCCCCTGAGCTGGTTCCAACATGCAAGTAGCTTAGAGCTCCTAAGGTAAGGCTTCCCTAACTGGGATATCAAGTCTGAATCATTTCTCCTTTTTCCTCTTAAGAAAAGTTTCTCCAAAAAATATCTTGAGTATAATTAAAAAATATAATGAACTCCAAAAATATGGAAGAGATACCCAATACTCTCTTTGGCTTGGGTCTTTATAGGCAGGCTTTTCAGTCAAAGAGGCAGTTAAATCAAGAATCCTTTTATTTCTTGATTTAACCCCTTTTTATTTAATTTAGGAATTTTTTAGTATTAATTTAGGAACTTTTAACAAGTTCCTATTTGGAATTTTGTAGGTATTATACTATTTAATTATCTTTAAGTATTAATAATAAAAAAATTATCTTTTCCTTCTTTCGTATACTTTTAATATTATTATTATGCTTACTCTTATAGATACCATGTATTAAATATATAATTATATATATTATTTGTTAACATTTGTCTTTAGGTATCATATAACATGATCCGTAAACTTATGACATTTTATTCATTAAGGCCGTTAGGTAGGTGGTTAGGTTTACTAGGCTAGGAAACTCTAAACATCCTTGCATGTTGGATTCCCTCATATAAAAAGGTAGTTCTTCAGTAGTTGATGAGATACAGAAATTCCATATTTCATTTAATCACTTATAAATAAGTCAAACGAGATCAATATTTTATCGTGTCATTTTAACTCTACATAATTAATTATTTTCAGTAACTCCTAGCGCTTATCCAGATCCCATACTCAACACTAAAAACAGGGACTTACAAACTTAGTGCAATTCTATATGTCCTCGCTTAACAATAATTCTAGTATGTACTTGTATGATACAACTAGGGATACAATGGCCAAGGGTTTGATGTTCTAGAGCTTATTCTCAACATCGACTCAGAACGCTCTAGGGCTTATTCCCAACAATTCCAATTATATTTCCATGTTCTTCAGAGCTTCCTTCTCAACACAAAGGTTTACATAATTCATGTGTTCCATATCTCCTCGCTCGACACAACAAAACACTCATGTGATTCAAAGCTTCTTGCTCAACACAAACATTCAAATAATCATGTGCTCCAGATCTCCTTTCTCAACAAAATACATCTCATCAATCATGTGCTTCACGGTCCACGCCCAACACATAAAATCATACATAAAACATATGTAACTGTCTTACGCCTAGTATATCAAACATTATCATGTTCATATGCAGTGGGGTCCTATACCCAATATATCAAAATAAAAAATAAAAGTAACATCATATTCAATGCGGCTTATTCCCATAAGTGTTAGGTAAAAATTCAGGATATTACATCTCTCCTCGCTTAGAACAACATCATCCCTGGTGTTCTAGGGACTCATAATGAAACATGAAACAAGGCCAAGTAATCCTTTCTCATGGTGGCTTCATTCTCCGAAGTAGCCTCTTCATCTTTGAAGTGATTCCATTGCACTTTGAACTAGACTATGGTGCGCTTCCTCAGATGAACCTCTCTCTTGTCCAATATTTGAAGAGGTTCAGGGGAAAACTCCCCTTTAGGTTCCACCTGTAATAAGGACAAATCAATCACATGTTTGGTATCATAAACATATTTATTTAATCATGATGCATGGAAAACATTATGGACTCTTATGTGAGAAGGTAACACTATTTCATATGCAACTGGCCCTTTCTTGGCCAGTATCTCAAAGGGTCCACAAAATCTAGAAGCTAACTTACATCACCTTCCCAAGGTCAATGAGCTTCCTTTTGATTTTACTTTCAAGTAGACATGGTCGCCTATTTAATAATATTTAGATTTTATTTACTTATCTGTAAAGCTTTTCTGGCAATCTTGTGCTTCTTTAAGGTTCACTTGGACATTGGTAACCAATTGTTCCAAGTCCTTTAACAAATCAGGCCCTAACATGAGCTGATCCACTATTCTATCCCAAGTAGCTTGTGTTCTACACTTCCATCCATAGAGTACTATTGGGCCTAGAAATGACCCCGTTTTGACCAGATTTACCTACCCCTTTTTACCTAATCTTACTCCAATATGTACACCAAACATATATTTTCCTTCACTTGATACCTCAATTCATACAGGTATGGTTAATTATTGTCTTATCTTATTAATACATATGATTGTTGTAATTAGGGCTCTATATCTTGAATTATGCTAACATATGGTGATTTTATAAAAATAATTCAAGATGTAAAGGATACAAGTGTAGCAGGATGAACATGCCAAGAGAGGGATGGACATTCATTGCTGAGATAATCGCCATCTATTACATCATTTCCCAAAGAACACAGTCAAAGGTTACTATTACACGCAAGTTGTACAAAGCTGGATGCAAGAGGCTGCAACGGATTCAGATGCAACAGTGCATCGGTGCTCAAGGGTAGCTGCAACCGATGGAGTATCTTCTAGATTGATCATGATTGTCATTGCTGGCTCAAGTAACATCCTTCCAATATTTTCTGCTTCTATCTTTCCACAGCTGTAACAACATATCGTAATTGGGGCAGCCTGAAGATCAGAGATCTTCATGGCTTTCCGATGTCAGTTGATAGAAGTTGTGATTGTGAATGTAAAAATACTCAGAACTATTTTGAGCCAGGTGTTGGAGATTAATTGATTTTATTGTATAAGATTTGACAGAGGTTGTGTGTTCATCTCGCCATTTTAATACAAGGAGTTTGATTCTTCAGATCTCGACGTTCTAATGTGGGCCAAATCCAGCATCTCTGTGCGGAGACTGGGCTCGCCTTCCTACAGATATTGCTGAGTTATTAAGGTATTTTATTTATTCTGTTGTGTGATGTTAATCTTATGATAAATTCATTTACTTACAGTAGCTGCAACAATCATCGATTTATTATTTGTTCCTTTGAATGATCAGTAATTGCATTCCCTGTGAACTACAGTGGTGTGGTGTGACAGTCGATTGTCTAGGTTAAATTTCTCTTATGCAATTGTGTGATAGCTGTAACAGCCTTGTTCGTCCCTATTTATTTCAAATTTTGTATTATTTATATATTTCCAATTCATCCCTTTACAACTATAATTCTAGAACTTAATTCCCGCACTTTGAATTCCTAGATTATGTTTAATTAAGATAGTTGAGATGGATCTTTCGATGGCTTGGTAATTTAGGATTTAAATTTATGCAAAAGTAAATCTAGATGTTTATTTTTTGAACCTCCCATTTATAGATTAAGGATTGTAAGAAGGTATTTGTGATGCTGCATTCTTAAGAAGGTAAATTATATTAAGTTGATCTTGGGATGAGTTGGGATGAAGAAGAAAGTAGGATAATTCATTTACAACATCAGTTACTTAGTGTTTAATCATATATAGTGCACATTATATTTGAAATAAAATACTTCCCTAGGTTGAAAATTTATATTGAACACTCTATATATCGGCTTTAATTAACTTGCATATAGGGTGCCCAACATTTTGGCACCGTTGCCGGGGAAAGATAATTATTAGACACCATAATAGCTGTATCCAGTAGCTATATCTATTAATTTTCCTTCATTTTTTAAGTTTGCATGTTTTGGGTTGGATGAATATGAGAAGGGTATAGCATGACATTCCTATAAATACAAGAACCCCATAGAATACTAACATTGCAGGTGGTCGAGGCCGTGGACAAAATCAAGCATTGGGAAGAAGGACCTTCATTGATGATCTGGTTGATAGGACCAATTCTTCTACCGGGGCTCGCCATCAAGAATCACCTTCCAAAAGAAGCTCAATTACCACTAGAGTGGTAGCATCAGTTTCCACAATGGAGAAAACAAGAGAAGCTGCAACACCCTTGCGTATCCCTGCGGAGGAAGACACAGTTGGTATTACGGGATCGACCAACTAAGATTTGATATATCACATTAACGAGAACGTTGTGACAAAAGAGAAGTGGACACAATTCCATCAAAAATTTAACGATTAGTGGAAGCATGAAGAGGATAAAGAAGAAGAAGACATGAATAATAGATGCAACCCAGAAGATCATGAAGAAGCAATGGGTGAATATTAGCATCATGAGGGTAAATCCCCACCTAAACGGACGATTTCTACACTCCAGTTCCCAATTCAAAATCCAGATGGGATAGCCCCCATGAAAAATATATCGCCATCGATGTTGCCTTGTTTTTATGGAAAAGCAGCAGAGGATCTGGATGAATTTATTTTTGAATTTGACATCCTCTGTCGTAGCTATGACTACACCACCAATGCATGAAAGCTGAAACTTTTTCCTGCTACTTTGAAGGAGAATGCGTTATGTTGGCTCATGAGCCTGGTTGGGGGAACTGTCATGACCTAGGACTAGATGAAAGATGTGTTCCTGAAGAAATATCAGGAGTATTGCAATACCAAAGATAAGAGAGAAGAACTATTTAAAATGTTACAAAGGGACGATGAAATCCTGGAAGATTTTGTTGAAAGCATTTTATACAATGTGTAGAGAGATGGAAAGACTAATATGGGGTTAGATGTGCTCAAAATAATCCTACTTCGTGGGATTAGAGATGACTTCCTAGACATGTTGAAACTGTTATGAAAGGGGGACATCTCAAAGGATTCCTTTGAAAATATTATTGAACTATGCAAAAGGTGTTCCAAGGGATCTTCCAGGAACAACAAATGGGACAAACGGGATAAATTAGAACAAGATGTCTTCGAAAAAACATAGAAGTCATATAATGGATGAGCCACCACAGTAGAAATAGGAAATCTCCTCAAAAATTTCAAGACAAAAATTATGAGCTCCATCTCCTCGAAAATAGATGTCATGAGGGAAAAGAAGAAACAAGCAGTAGAAGATCTTACACTTGGTATATTCTTCCCTCAATGTAGGAAGAACCATCCTATTAAGGAGTTCCCACTTGACAAGGTAGAAGTGTGTAATATTTGTGAGCTGAACCATGACACAAAAGAATGTTCTTCAGTATCTCAAGTGAAGGAAGTTCTGCAGGTATCAACTCCATATGTGGAACCCGCCTACTTTATTTCACAGAAAAATCCCTGGTAGCCACAAAATCAAGGTATGACTCCAGACTCATTTCCATTTTTGAATAACACAAATAATTGGAATAATATGCAACACATGGATACACAATTCCCTTCATCTTATTCCAGCCATCAATGGTATCACTCTCAACCTCCGATGTAAAATTTTAACTACTGGAACTCTTGGACACACCCACCAAACCAACAAAATTCTTGGTATCCTAGATGGAGGAAATTCCATCCAGGGAACCAATTTCCCCATAACCATCCTCCTCAATAGTTTCCACATTAAACGTTTCTTCATCAACCGTACCCTCCTCAACAATATCCTCAGCCTTATCAATAGTATCAGCAGTCATAGCTGAAACTCCAGTATATTGTTGTCCCCAACATGCCTATACAACCGTAGTTTCTTTATCAACCTAACCCCAACCCAAATAATAAAGCAGTACATTAATTTGAGACTGCCAACATGCCCTCTTACTCCATTACTCCAGTTCCCTATAACGACATCTGCTTAAGATCGGGAAGGGTAGTGGAGCCTTTGGTCATTGAGGATGTTCCATTGTCTGTTCCTGAAGAAATTATTAACCAATAGTACTTGTCTAATACAATGATCTCCATTATTGAGGACGCTGAATATCCTACCAAGATACCGACTAAAACACAAGAAGAAACATCTATCGACACACAAGCTACAGAATTGGTTAAAGAACAACCATACCCTAAAATATTAACACTACCGAAGGCAGTGGGACAACCTCAATTTAACCTCTTAGGAGAGTTAAAAAACATCTATGTCAAAATTCCACTCCTTCAGGCCCTTCACTATGTGCCTATTTATGCCAGAACCGTTCAGGATCTATGTACAAGAAAACGAGGAGGAAAACCCAGGGATCCTCGCACTGTTCATGTCATCGGGAATTTATCTGAATTAATAATGGGAAAAACCCTCTTTTCCAAATATGATGATCTTGTGAATCCCACTTTCACTATAAATATTGGGAGCACACAGATACCCAAGGTATTGGTAGATTTAGGTGCATCAATTAACATCATGACAATTGAAACTGTAAGGAAACTTGGGCTCACTAATCTCAGGCCAACTCCTACCATTTTATAACTTGTAGATAGATCCACTATTAAACCAGAAGGAATATTGGATGACCTTGTTATCTCAGTTGATTCGTGCGAATATCCTACTAACTTCTTAGTTCTACAACCTAATCCGTAGCTAGGAGGACATCCACTGATCTTGGGAAGGCCCTGGTTAGCTACAGCTGATGCTTGCATCAGCTTTCGGTCTAGTTCTATGACCATATCAGATGGAACCAAGATAAAGAACTTCACTCTCTATCCTCCATATCGGCCGAGTCTAGAAGCTGAAACTCTGTTATGGATGGAGCCAAAGGAAGAGGAGGGCGTTCAGCCATTATTAATGATAGGGAAGGCCTTGACTTTTAAAGATGAAACTGAAGATGATTCCATTAATAATTTCATCAGTGAACCCACTTCTGTCAATAAGAAAATTTATTAGATCCTGAATGCTACTCTAGGTGAAGAAGAATAAGAAAATATCACAAAGGAGACATTAGTCAGTGATACTCACATAGTTCTTGTGTTGAAAAATTCAAAAAGCGTTCCTGTCAAGATAGAGTATGGAAAAATCATGAATATCAATCCTAGTCTTTCTCCGGATGAACATGAACGCCTAATCACTCTCTTAAAAAAACATAATGGGGTATTTTCCTGGGAGTACACAGAGATGAAGGTAATCCCTTATAATCTGTGCACCCACCACATTTATATCAAAAGTGACTCTCAGCCTGTGTTCCAGCCTCAACGAAGAATGAACCCCAATCTTAGGGACATAGTGAACGAAGAAATTCAAAAACTCTTCGAAGCGGGATTTAGATATCCCATCTCAAAAATCAAGTGGGTGTCTTCCCTCGTGATAGTGCCTAATAATAATGGTAAATGGAGAGTTTGTGTAGACTATAGAGAGCTAAACAAGGCAACACAGAAATATCACTTTCCCCTTCCTTCCATCGATCAATTACTTGACACCTTATCTGGGAAGAAATTTTTCTCCTTCTTGGATGGGTTTAGTGGGTACAATCAAATCCATATTTCTCCTGAAGACCAAGATAAAACTACCTTCATGTGTCCCTAGGGAACTTTTACATACAGGGTGCTTCCCTTTGGCTTATGCAATGCACCATCCACATTTCAAAGAGTTGTGATTGGCATCTTTTCATAATTGGTTAATGATAGTGTGGAAATTTTCATGGATGATTTTAATCCTTATGGAAGGAACTATGAAGAAGCATTGAAAATTTTGGAAAAGGTTTGAACATGCTGCGAGCAAACCGAAATATATTTGAGCACTGAAAAGTGCAATATGATGATGAGTGAAGGGGTAGTGCTGGGGCATTTTATCTCTACTGATGAAATCTAGGTAGCTCCCTCTAAAATCATGGTAATAAAAAATATACCTACTCCTGGAACTCAAAAATAAGTGCATAGTTTCTTAGGGCATGCTGGTTATTAAAGAATATTTATAGAAAACTTTTCCAAAAATGCCTCTCCTTTGTTTTCATTATTAATGAAGGATGTGCATTTTATTTTGAATAAGGCATGCGAGACAACATTTGTTAAACTTAAGTAGAAGCTATCTATAGCTCCCATCCTAAGGGGGCCCAATTAGGCCCTGCCTTTTCACATTTCTTCATATGCCTTTGATACTGCCATTGGAGCGGTTTTAGGACAACAGGATTGTCAAGCACCTTATGCAGTCTATTGCATTAGAAAAAACTTACCCCTACTAAACATAATTATACTGTTACCAAGAAGGAGTTTCTAGACATTGTTTACTCCATTAACAGATTCAGACATTACATCACTGGATATCCTACCTTTTTGCACACCGACCACTTCGCCATCAAGTATATAATGAATAAACCTGTTACAAATGCTCAGGTAACTAGATGGATGCTATTATTACAGGAATTTGATATCACTATTATAGATTGACCTAGAAAATAAAAT
The DNA here is from genome assembly GCA_001517045.1 of Pseudotsuga menziesii. Lineage (NCBI taxonomy): Eukaryota > Viridiplantae > Streptophyta > Pinopsida > Pinales > Pinaceae > Pseudotsuga > Pseudotsuga menziesii. Next base: position 58,251 of record LPNX010044485.1, read on the forward strand.
GTTGTCGCCGATTTCTTATCTCGTTTTACTAACAGTGATGATAATCTGCGCGTTTAGGACTCTTTTCCACATGAACACTTATTTGTAATTTCAGCTCATTCCCCTTGGTATGGAGATGTCACTAAATACTTGGCTACAAGGAAGCTTCTAGCACATTTGTCAAAAAGAGAAAAGAGGAAAATCATTCAACAAAGTGCCAGGTATTGTTGGATAGGTGGTCATCTCTTCTACATAGGCCCTGGTCTTGAGATCAAAAGATGTGTAAGAGAATATGAAATATTCCATATTCTGAAGGCCTGCCATGACGAGCCTTGTGGGGCACGTTTTGCAGATAGGAGGACAGGTCATAGGGTGCTAAGAATGGGCTACTATTGACCGAGACTTTTTAGGGATCCAAAAAAATATGTCTAGTCTTGTGACAGCTACCAGATAATAGGACAACCTAAAAGATTGGATCAAATGCATCTTCAACCACAGTTGGTGGTTGAACCTTTTGACAGATGCGCCTTAGATCTTGTTGGCCCTATCAACACACATTCTAGGTAGAAATCTTACATCTTGGTTTGTATCGACTACATGACAAAATGGGTAGAATATGTGGCTTTGGTAAAAGCCAATGACCAGGCTGTAATGGATTAAATTCCTGTATGGTGAAATATTTACCCATTTTGGGGTACCCAAGGAAGTGGTTATAGATGGAGGACCTCAGTTTGTGTCACATCAATTTGAAGCTTTGCTACGAAAGTACCATATTCAGCACCAGATAGCTTCACCATACCATCCCTAGGCCAATGGCTAGGTGGAACGCATTAACAAATTTATTGAAGTAATCCTTACTAAAACAGTTAGGAGCCACTGTAGAGACTGGGATAATATACTTTTGGAAGCATTGTGGGCATATCGTACTACTTGGTGCAATACTACAGGTTTCTCTCCTTATGACTTGGTGTATGGAAAAAGTGTTGTCTTCCCCATTGAATTCAAAATCAATACCTTGAAGATAGCTATGGAGCTAAACTTAAATGTGACTAAAGCCCAATGGAGCAGATTGAATCAATTGAATGAATTTGATGAGAAACGTTTAGTTGCTGTGGATTAGATAGTATTAATTCAACAACAAAGATCCAATTGGCATGATCGATTCATCAAAAAGAAATTATTTTGCGAAGGAGACTGGGCATCATTACATGATTCAAGATTCAAAAGGGAATTCAAGGGTAAGTTACGCACAAGATGGTTGGGCCCATACCTGGAGATAGTGTATTTGATAATGGTACAGTCTGTTTGCTTACCATTGATGAGAATCATGCACCATTATTTGCTAATGGTCATAGGGTGTGACTGTATCATAAGCCCATTTTGAAGGATGCATTCACTTCATAGATTGTAGCTGATCTGGAATACCAGTTAGAACAAAGGTAGGAATCTTTCTCTGCCCCGATCAATCTTTAGACAACCGCTGTAATTCCTACATAAATTTTTGTACATAAATAATTCATATTTTTATTATTATTATTATTTTTCCTTTGTGCCTGATCCAGGGATGTACCTGAGGATAAATGATCATGATCAGGACTAATGACCAGGGGTGTCCTTTTGTAACTTCCTGCTTTAGAATAAAACTCCTTAAAATAAATAGTGAACAGTCCGTCACAACTGCGATTCCTATAAAAATTGACTATTTTTCAGTTTACCTGCAGCTACAAAACCGTAAAAACATTTTTTTTCCATTCCACGCAGCTACAACACCGCATATCCTTTCCTATTTTTCTGTTTATCCATAGCTGCAACACCGTAAACTAACGCCCTTTTTCCTATTCCGCGCAACTGCAACATCGTAAAATAACGCCCTTTTTCTCGTTCCGTGCAGCTACAACACCGTGAAACCTTGCCTATTTTTTTGTTTATCTACAGCTACAACATCGTAACCTAATGCGTTCTTCCATCCCATGAAGCTGCGACTCCATTTCAATTTTTCCCATTTTTACGTTTTTCAGCAGCTGCGACTTCGTTTCACTCTTGCCCATTTTTACCTTTTCCGGTGGTTGTGACTCCAGCAAAACTAGCATATTTTTCTATGATTCATAGCTATGAATTTGCCAAACTGGTTTATTTTTCTATCGCTCATGGTTGCAACTCCCCTAATATAGGAAGAAATTTTTGCAACTTTGGTTCGCGACTCCTCCAGATCTGGCCATAATTCGTGCTGCCAGCGATTCCGACTTACTTCACATCACTCTTTATGTTTCCTGCAGGATTGACAAGATGGTTTTGGTCCACCGGGATAAAATATCATGACAGCATGTGTGTAATATGTCAAAACCCCAAAATTTCAAAAAAATTTAAAATTTTTAAATAGCATAAATATATGTTAATACAGTCATTTAAATACTGATTAGTTAATATTATTAACTCTACATCTGCAAGATCTTTACTTTATTTGGAATGCTAGATGAGTTTATTTTCAGTTTTTCTGAATGTTCTCTGTTTGCAACAGCAAGGGGATTTGCTATGATAAACTGGGCTTACTTAGCTGCAAAGCTAACGCACACAGTTTTCCTTTCTCTTACAGATCTCAGGTAAAGTTTTGGGATTGCTGCTAACAGATCATTTTAAAGTAAAAATATCATATGCTGTTACCAAGTTCATTCAGTAGAGAACTATTTAAATAGATCGCATGTTAACCAGACTATTCAGCTTCTTACAGGTATAGCCTCCCTTATTTTACTTTTGATAAAATAGCAAAATTGATGAGTAAGGGTTAAAAGACACTAAGAAAAGATCGTCATTTCCAGTTATATCTATGATCCTTTCAGTTGAATAAACATTTAGAAGTAAAGATGGCAGTTTACATAAATTTCTTTTCCAACTATTGCCTATAATTTCTTGAATTACAAGCGCTAGGTAAAAGCTGCAAAAGTAATGTTCATTAACGAATTTAAAGACTGAAAATAGGTTCTTACAGTTTTTAATGTCGCCCTTATTGAATGGTTAATATCACCAGCTCTATTCATGTAAATAACAGAGATCTTTGAATAATTAAGGTCATAGACATTTATAATAATATAAGTCATGATAAATGATCTACTTCTCATGTTGTACATGGTCACTCTTTGAGAAAATAACTCCTGATAATACCACTTGACATGTAAAAGTATGGGATAGACTCCTTGTTAACATTATTATATTAAGGTAATTGGTCGCAAGGTATATACTGCATAAATTATACGACCATAACACTAGACTTAAATTTTATTAGTCTTGTAATATAAGTTCATTCATTTTATTATAATCAAATGAACTAACCTCAAGTGAGGTCTCAAATATAACTTCTACATCTCAAATATTAAACTAGGTTTATCACATAACAAGAGTCGACTTTTAGATCATGGTTTCAAAGCAAGGTTTCATGGTTTAAGGGCTTAACACCATAATGCATATAATTCAAGGTTTAAATACCATAGAAGGATGTTTAACATGTTACACATCGAACTAGGTTTAACATATATAGAATATAATTTAAATCATATTACAATGTGATTGTTTGTTTATAAAAATGAATCTAACATTATGATGTTTGTCATAATGCAGGTCAAGGTCGAAGGTGAACCTAAGGAACCTTCCCACCATAATTTCGTTGGCCTTGGCAATGATATGAGACATTAGAGATCGACCCACTCATTAGCAATAATTTAAGGGTTGACGTGGCTGCCTCCTCGCCATGCATTGGGCGAATATAAGTTGAATTGCCTCCAAATTCACTTCAGTCCTCCTCTCTACTGCGGGCTTTGAGCTCTGCTCGGCCAAACCCTAGTGGTTCTTGCTGGTTGATTTTTGTTATGAGACGGTCCGGTTTATCGCTCTTCTCCGTAGTGCCCCTTCGTGGTGATGTGTTGTGTTGCTCCTTCGTTGTGCTTTGTCGTGCTGCTCCATCGAGGTGCTGTTTGATTGATCTTTCGTGGCTGTGCAGTAGCTCAAGTCTTGAAGGTGTACAACATTGTTAACGCTGGTGGTTAGTATTCGCGTCTCCTTTGGGAAAAAGTGATTGGGTTCCACTCGGTCCATTTCTTCCGGTGAAGAAAGGGTTTCAATACCCTGGTTCTTGACTGCTTGCTGTTCGAGCCTTCGCAGGTAAAGGCTGTAAATATATTACTGTTTATCATTTAAGATTAATTTGATTTTAATTCTTACTGGGTTTCTAACCTACGACTGCCCTTTTGCTGGAAGGTTTTCTCTTTAAAGTCAAGTGTCTTACGATGGCAGGTTTGCCCTTCATAGTCGCAGCTGAAAACAAAAAGGGTTACGGCTCAATGCTTCCCGGTAAGCCTGGTTCTCGATGCACGTCTCCTTGCTGTTATGTTGACAGGGTGCACTTAACGGTTTCTGGGTTTCTCTGCAATTACGCTAGCTGTAGATTTCTTCAATGTTTCACTAGGGTATATCCCTGTGATAAAAGATTATACGGCTCCTGGTCGAGGCTGTATTTAATAGTTTAACTGTAAATTAGAGTGGTGAGGGTTGATAGGTGTAAGACTTTGGTTTCGGGTTAAACCCTAACTCTTTAAGAGTTTTTCCGGCTACGGCCGTGGATTTAGACTGGTTATTTACTGCAGGTTTTGATTTTAACACAGGGTTTATAGGCTTAAAGCCTTTGCGTTATTTAAAAAGTAAATAGTTTTACACAGACTGCGAGCCTTGATTTTATAGTTATTTGTGTTTGTTCTTATGGGCCATCGGCCTTGCATTTGCAGTTAAGGGTTATTAAAATGATTCAAGTAATTATTTTCCATGTATTTATTCGAGCTGAGTAATATTTTACTCTTAGTGCTAAGTATGGTGTGCGCAACTGGTTTTTCTTCTTACTGTAATGAATAGTTTAAAAAAAAATAATACTAACTGGTTATCATTTTATTAACCCAGCTGTAAATGTTTCAAATGGTTTTTATTATGATTTACTTATGTCTAGTTTTGTTTTTATGAAACTTCAAGCTCCATGATGGAGCACTCTGTACTTTGTATTTTTAATTCTATTTTATATATTTATATATAACTATGCCTTGATTTTTGTATATTAAAATTGTGATTTAAAATCTATAATATATACATAAGTAATGTATAGAATAAAATAAAAGCAGAGTTGTAATGTCCAGTTTTACAATTTCCTTACTATAATTGCAAAGTTTAAATGTTTAGGATTCTAAATCCTAAATCTACAGTTACGAATTATTGTTGCATTTTATAATAATTATTATTATGTAAACATTCTGTTATGATATTCTTGTATTTATATTAGGTGAATAAGTAACCTTATTTATTTATATCCTATTCTAAAACTAAAACTAGAATAAAATATATACATTGTTCCTATTCTGTATGTTAATACAATAGATATCTACTTGTAAACAATTATCTATATGATTATATAACATCATATTGTATTGTGATTTCTAGAAACACAATTACTTAGAAAACAATGCTATTTTTAAGATGTAGATAAGAGTATTGTTTAATGTGTTATATTATGACTGTTCTTTGAATTTTAAAGTTTCTTTTAGTTCTTATAGTACTTAAGTAAACTCTTTGTAATATCAGTATAAACATTTGGACATAAAATAATATCTATTTTTTTTTTTAATAACAGTTTATGAAGTATGTTATTGTTTGATCTGATAACATTTCTGGTATACAGAAATTCTGGTTCTTTTACTACATTACATATTACTACACCATACTGATAATACCTAAATCCTTAATCTGTAATGTATTTACTTTAAACAAAAGAGATTGAGTATAACTCATATTACAAGCATGCTAAATCATTCTTTTTCATATACAGATAAAAATGTCCAAACTAACAGAGTTACAGTTTTAGATTTAAATAAAACTGGAGAAGGATAGCTAAATAAAAGAAAATACACAGTAAAACAATTGTGATAAATGTAAATAGATTAGGGAACGCAGTTTAGAGGAATACTTCTTCTAAACTTTGAGATACCGTGCTAGAGTACTACCTGATGATATCAGGTGTGGAAAAACATGGTAATACTAACAAGTTTTTCACTAACATTTCCAGTTCTAAACAATTCTTTTCAGATATTTAATCAATCATAGTATTTATCTACTTATATATAGAAAGACATAAAGATATAAATGAAAAACCTGTTAAATGCTGTGGAAAACAACAGCAATGGGAGGCCGTTCCTCCCTACCAAACTCCTGGAGAGCGCTCAAACAGCGACTTCTCAGGACCCCCGAGCTTGCTCTGGTCTTCCTGGATTGGAACTAGGTGCAGCAAAACAAATACAGTCTTTCAACTCTGTATTAACTCATAATTTTGAGACAGTTCCCACAACTCAACTAGCTGTAATCAGCATCAAGTTCCTGCAAACATTCACTCAAAATCACTTCCTTCTATCTTCCCTTTTCCTCAAATGAAACTCCTGAATCACATTCAGCTGAATGAATTCTTCCTGGAGTAAAAATTGAGCAGCCTCAGCTCTCTTCATTGAGTACTTTTAAAGATTGCCTAGGTCTTAATTGGGATAACTGTCATTTAATGAGCCACCTGCCCACATTCCACTTTCTTGGGGAATCATGACCCCAAATATAGGGAAGTTGCCACCTGCAACTTAGGAAGTGCTTGAGGATGCTGCCACTTGTCCTTTGCCTCTCCACCTAGTTCCAACACCCAGTTTGACCAGTAACCTCTTTTAACAGCTCTCCCATGCTGTTGTCTCCATAATTTATTTATTATTAATAAAATATTCTCAATTACACTCAATAACTATTGACTCTGCTGAGTCATCAATCCCTACTTAGGATTAAGTTTAACATAATGTTTCAGAAAATAATAAAACAAATTACATAATTTTACAAAATTGGGGTATGTGACATAATAATATTCAAATTTAAATGCCTGCACTTCACATGATTTATTATCCTCAAGGGTCATGGTTCATAGCGTATTTACAAAGGTACGGTTCTAATTTTCTACTTGATTAATCATTAACTAGATTTGAAAGAATTAATCATGCCTTCCTCTTTACGCCCATTATTACACCTGCATACTATTAACTGCCCACTCGTATGAGTTAATAGTCATTTAAGCTTATTCGATAACCACCACCTTTCCTGATTTGGGATAAATTTTCCAAACATTTCCATGCTCTTAACTTTCTGACTTTATCCAACTCCACTCTCATTTGTTCACACATAATCTGTTCTTTAATGTCCATTGTCGGGACTTGCAATCTGTGGGGATGATAAATAATTTATAAGTCAAACAAACATGGGTATCCCAGCTCGACATGAACCTCGAAATAGTCGAGAACTGAGAAGAAATGCTGAATTTTTTTCTATTTTTGAAACTACCGGTTGGACTGAATTCTTCCAACGCCTGAATGGGTTCCATAAAGAGATAGTTCTACAATTTTCCTTAAATATTACAAAAACCCACTCAGAGGTTAGGGGGTTACACATAGAAGTCTGTAAAGCAATAGTGGCTGAAGTCACCATCTTTCCTCAGGTGGGAAGAGCTTGGTTTGGTCGAAGAACCCCCAATGCTACTGTAGTACAGGATTTTCTGATAGAGGCAGAAAAAATTTGTCATCCAAGGTGAGGGATAGTGTTATAATCACTACCTTGTCCATGGGATCAAGTAGTAGTCTTCCTCAAAAATTTTATCACCTGTGAAGGTAGGTATCAGACTGTTTATTATTCGAAACTTCCTCTATTGTCTCATCTATGCCATAGGGCCTTACTGAGTATTTCATTTTATCTATTTAAAGACATACACCATATGGTGGGGTTTTTCAAAACAACCAAGGATCCAAACTCCTCCCTTACCCACCATAGCCTAATCAAATTAATAATCTTAAGGGCCTTAGCTCAAAGGAACCAGACTTGGGAGCAATTCACAGGTTAAATTTAAATAAACTAGGAACCTGCCCTTTTGCCTGGCGTTCCAATAGAGGTAGAAGTAATAGTACCTGTACTCTTGGGGGTTGTTCAAATCCAAGAGGAGCATGCAAATGTATAGTTGGGGGGAGATGAGGAGTGATAGGAATACCATAGTCCCTCCAATTTAGTTGGGGGGGAGATGAGACTGGATAAGATTATCAGTCAGATGACCAAGCAGAGGGATTGGAGGAAAATGCAAGAGGAAACCCTAGGGAAATCTTAAATAATGTGGAATCTATAACAATATAGGTATAATATAGAGTAGCACTGGATGCTGTGAGATATCAGGCCAAGGATGTTAGAGCCATGATAACGGAACGAAACGCAAAGGTATTGACCATTGAATCTTCCCCTAAATGGGGGGGAAATCTGATTGAAGAAGAACAAGAGAACGTTCAGATAGAAGATATCCCTTCCACATCAGCTGCAAATCTGGAGATTCATGTACCATGAAATAAAATAAGGAGATCAAAATAAGAAGTATAGGAATCACTACCAATAAGAACAAAAAAAAACCAGGTCAGTTACAATAGCTGAAGCATCACAGGTAAGATGGGAAACCCTAGAAGCACATATTGAACTTCCCACTCTCAGACCTAAAGCAAATTATGCCCCATAGGAACCGGCTGCAGAAGAACCTAAAATTGAGGGACTTTTGTGTGAAAATGGTTTGTTGAAAGAAGAAGTAGAAACACTTCGGAAAGAACTAGAAATTTGGAAGGAAGCATGACAGAAGCAGGTAGAAAGGAAGTTGTAGACACTGGTTGAAACTGCAGACCGATTAGAAAGATCACCTCCTGCTGATGGAGGTGAGGAGGAAGAAAGAGTGGTTTGCCCTGTGTGTGGGGAAATATTTAACCAATCATGATACAAATTCATAGTTTGTGCTTTTGTGACACAACAACTTGTACTAGTAGCTGAGGGAGAACAAAGACAAGAAGAGGAGGTGAGGGATGCAGAAAGGATCCCTAGTATAGAAAAGGGGGAAAATGAACAATTACAGTCATAGCCAATAGAAGAAGGACAATATTATTGGAAGGATGGTGAAGCTCCCTAAGAGAAACTTCAGCAAATGGAGGTAGTAGATTAACAGGGTATTGATACACAAGAACCAACATCCTTGATTATTCTTGTTGAATTTTCCACCCAAATTAAGGTAGAAGAACTAAGGGATGGGAATATTCCTAATTTTAATGAAGAAGTCTATGCTATGACTCCTGATCCATATCAAGGCACAGAATTAATAGAAATGGATTCCAGAAAGCAAGAAAATGATGAATTTGACCAAGATATTGTCACATAAGAATCAACATCCCCATAAATTTATGTGGAGATTGTCATGCAGCAAGAAGAAATCAATCTCGAGATGGATATAATCCCTGATTTGGATTTAGGAGAGGATGAACAAATGCAATCACAGTCCTCAACGGACTCTGAAATTATTGAATAACAACTCCATATTGCAGAGGACATCAAAGTAAATCAAGAACAATTCCATATTGCAGAGGAAATGGATGTAAATCAAGAACAACCTCAGCAGCATGAAGAAATAGAAGGGCAGGGATTTGATACACAAGAACTAATAGCCTTGCATCTCTATGTCAAAGCTGCAGCTGACAATCAGGCAGATAGGGAGATTAAAATTCAGGAAGAGGTTGCGACACAATAACCAAAACCTTCACAATTGGCTACTGAGGTTGTTGTAGGAGAAATCCAAGAGAGGATGTTGCTACATAAGAACCATATTCACCAGAAGTTGTTTCAAAGGCACCTACACAAGTTGAATTTGCTATAGGAGAATTCCAAGGAGAGGATGTTGTTACAAAGGAACCGACACCCCCATAATTTATTACAAGAGTACCCATATAGGCATTACAAGATGTTCAAATTGGAGCATCAATTGATAAGGTATGGACTCAACTTCCTAAAAATTTTGTCAATTTGGATTTTGATAATGAAGATCATGCTGAAGATGAAGGAATCCAGAGGCTGAAAAAAGAGCTCTCAATCCTAGGAATAGAAGCTAGGAAGTGGAGGAGTCAGGTGGAGAGGTTCCAAGAAGGGATGGCTTCCCTTGCTAAACATAGGAAGACCATTGAGGAATTAAAGGAATGATAGGAAGACAAACTCATGTTCTAGAAAATTCGTTGGGAAGAGATACAGAAGGAGCTGAAGGAGCTAAAAAAGTTCAAATCCATGCAGGTGGAAAAAGATCAATTGTATACTCTTTCTCAGGAATTGTTGGGTACCACAGTACGATCCTCCTCTTACCCTGTGTTTTTATTTGAGCAGTTCATTTGGTTCAAACTAAAGGCTGTAAAACAAGGAAGACCTTATGAAATAGGTACCTCAGCTAAATTTCTAGAAACATTTATGGAAAGTGATTTTATTGAGTAGAACTTGCTATAAAATCTTTATTTACATGAGATGGCTTGTCCCTTGGACCTCTATTTGAATGCTGCCCCATTCTTAGGTGATATTCAGCTGAGGAATTTTGCTTCCTTTGTTAGCAATCATGTTCAGTGGGAAATATCCTTCCAAATTTTTTCTCATAATGAGTCCCACTCTAACCTTTGGGTTTGAAGTGAACCTCAACTTCCTCATCATCTCCTTTCTCATCATAAACATACAATCACATGTCCCATCTAAACTCACCAGATGATGGAACTTCAAGAAGATGTTATCTCTACCTATGTCAGCTAGATTTCCAAGCATCAGTAATTGGCTTTGTAAGATAGCCAGCATAGATGGCAGGCTTCCTCTTCAACCTTGAGAAATAGAGATCCCTACTATTACAGGAAGTTTAAACATGCACTTTCCAAGGTTGATGGATATGTTGGATGCATGAAGGAATGTGGAGTTAATTCAATCGGACTCAAATTCAAATTCCCTCTCATATGGCGGCCAACAAAATCATACATGGAAGAATTCTCAATGACAAAGGCAGAAGAGAAGAAGTGTTGGAGATATTGGGTTTTCTATAATGGATTTTTGGAAAAACAGGGAATGCCTAAACTCCCATATAACTTTTCTTCTCTCCCTGAATGAAGTATAATGCCAGATTCAGATTCAAACTTGTGGAGGTTGTTGCATGGGGACATTCAACATGACAGCTGAGGGGAGATGTTGGGCTCATAAATGACCCATTTTTTACCACATTTACCTACCTATTTTTTCCTCATATTACTCCAATATGTACACCAAACAGATGTTTTCCTTCACTTGATCCCTCAATTCATACAAGTAGGGTTAATTATTGTCTTATCTTATTAATACTTATGATTATTGTAATAAGGGCTCTATATCTTGAATTATGCTAACATATGGTGATTTTATAAAGATAATTCAAGATGTAAAGGATACAAGTGTAGTAGGATGAAAATTCAAAGAGAGGGATGGACATTCATTGCTGAGATAATCGCCATCTATTCCATCGTTTGCCAAATAATGTGGTCAAAGGTTACTATTCCATGCAAACTATACAAAGGTGGTTGGAACAGGATGCAATAGATTCGGATGCAACAGTGCACCGCTTCTCAAGGGTAGCTGCAGTCAATGGAGTATCTTCTAGATTGTTCATGAGTGTCATTACTGGCTCGAGTAACAACCTTCCTATATTTTCTGCTTCTATCCTGCCACAACTGTAACAACATATCGTAATTGGGGCTGCCTGAAGATCATAGATCTTCATGGCTACTCGATATCAGTGGATAGAACTTGTGATTGTGAATATATAAATATTGGGAACTATTCCGAACGAGGGGTTGGAGATTAATTTATTTTATTGTATAAGTTGTGATAGAGGTTGTTTGTTCATCTCGCCATTTTTAATACAAGGAGTTTGATTCTTTAGATCTCGTATTTCTAACTTGTGCCAACTCCGGCATTTATGTGCGAAGGTTGGTCGCACCTTCCTACAGAGATTGGTGAGTTAATTAGGTATTTTATTTATTCTATTGTTTTGTGTGATTCTTAATATAAATTCATTTATTTACAATAGTTGGAACAATCATTGATTTATTATGCATTCCTTTGAATGATCAGTAAGTGCATTCCCTATAAACTGCATTGGTGTGGTGTGACAGTAAAGTGTGTAGGTTAAATTTCTCTTATGCAACTGTAAGATAGTTGTAACAACCTTGTTCATCCCTTGTTATTTCCATTGTTTTTTTGTTTAGATCTTTTCAGTTCATCCCTTTACATTTATAATTGTGGAACTTAATTCCTACAATTTGAATTTCTAGATTAAGTTGAATTAAGATAGTTGAGATGGATCTTCAGATGGCTTGGTAATTTAGGATTTAACTTTCTGCAAAAGTAAATCTAGATGTTTATTTTTTGAACCTCTCATTTCTAGATTAAGGATTGTAGGAAGGTATTTCTGATGCTGCATTCTTAGGAAGGCAAATTAGATTAACTTGATCCTCATATGAGTTGGGATGAATAGGAAATTAAGATAATTCATTTACAGCATCATTTACTTAGTTTTTAAGCATATACAATGCACATTATCTTTGGAATAAAATACTTCCCTGGGTTGACTATTTCTGTTGAACACTCTGTATGTCGGCTGTAATTAACTTGCATATAGGGTGCCCAACAAGTACCTCAAAGGGACTCATCTTGGTGGAAGTGTGGTATCCATTGTTATACGCAAACTCTCCAAGGTGCATGTAATCTTCCCACTTGGTGGAGTTGTTTAGGACATACTTCCTAAGCATGCCCTCTACAATCTGGTTTACCCTTTCGGGAGATAAGTAGTACTAAATTTTAACTGCGTCTCTAATCCATAGAATACGTATCTCCAAATTTTTTTGGTAAAATTAGTATCTCGATCCGAGATGATTCCCTTGGGTATCCTGTGCAATCTAAATATCCCCTTCACGAAGATATTGACAATGTGTACTGCCTTGTAGGTTGACTTCAGTGGAATGAAGTGTGCCACTTTTGACAATTTGTCAACTACTACAAAGATAGAATCAATTTTTTTCTTACTCTTAGGTAGAACTATGATAAAATCCATACTAATGACCTCCCACTTCCATTCCAGAATGGGTAACAGATGCAACAATCCTGAATGATGTTGGTGCTCATCTTTGACCAGCTGAAATTCTTGACATTTTGTGATAAATAATGCTATGCCGAACTTTAACATAGGCCAGAAAAAGTGTCTCTTAATGATGAATATCATCCTTTTATATGCTCGATGCCTTGAGTAGTGTGTTTGATGAAATTCTATGAGTATGCTACATCAAATTTCCCCTCCTTCCGGAACACACAATCTTTTCTTGGACCATAGAAGTCCTATTTCGTCTACCTTGTACTCTTTTTGTTGTTGAAACAAATTGTCCTCTTGGACCTTCTTGAGGATTTCTACATAGAAAGGGTCAACTCTGTTGGTCATTCTAATCCTCTCATGTAAATACAAATCACTTTGACTTACATTCACCTCATATATCTTATGAGTTTGTGGACTCAAAGCATCAGCAATCTTGTTCTCTTTTCCCTTTATATTCTTTAGCTCAAAATGGTACTCGCTAAGGAAATCCAACCATCTAGCTAGCCTATTATTCAAATCTAGTTTCTCAAATAAATACTTCAGACTCATATTTTCCATCTTTAGAAGGAATTTTCTTCCCATGGGGTAGTTTCTCCACATCTTCAAGGCATGGATGATGGCTGCTAACTCAAGATCATGTGTGGGATAGTTTTTCTCATTTTTGGTTAACTTTCATGATTCATAATAGATCAAGTAATTGTTCTACAAGAAGAATCCTTCAATCCCTTCCTTCCTAGCATCCATGAAAACAACCAAATCCCCATCGGGATCCACAATCTGTAGTATTAGTGCAATCATCAAAATCTTCTTAAGATTCTGAAAACTCTCCTCACACTTGGTCATCCATAAGAAATTATTTTCCTTCTTTTGCAAAGTGTTCATGGGCCAAACCGCTTCTTAATAATTTCTCAATGAAATTTCGATAATATCGGACTAACCCTAAAAAACATCTAATGTCAGTGACACTAGTAGGGGTAGGACAATCTTCTATGGCTTTAATATTTTTCAGGTAAACAACTATCCCCAGCTCTGATATTATGTGACCCAAGTACTGTATATGTGGTTTGTAAAAATGACATTTAATAAACTTGGCATAGAGCTCATGTTCCCATAACACCTTTAGCACTATGCGGATGTGTTCCTTGTGATCCTCTTTACTCTTAGACTAAACTAGGATGTCATCTTTAAATACCAACCCAAATTTATCCATATATTTACTAAATATACTATTCATCATACACATAAAGTTTCTGGGTGCATTGGTCAACCCGAATGGCATTACTACAAACTCGTAGTGGACATACCTTGTACGAAAGGTGGTTTTGTGAATGTCCTCATCGCAAATTGGTACTTGGTGGTACCTTAATCGTGGTTCGATATTTGAAAATATCTTGGATCCTCCTAGTTGATCGAACAAATCATTCATCCTAGGGAGTGGGTATCGGTTCTTGAGATTCATCTTGTTAAGATGGCGGTAATAAATGCACATCTGCGTCGTACAATCCTTCTTCTCTATGAAAAGTATCAGTGCTCCCCAAGGAGATACACTTGGCTAGATATATTATTTCTCAATGAACTCCTATAACTATAGTTTGAGTTCCACCAAATCTGGTGCGCTCATGCAGTAAGGGGATTTCAAAGCCCGAACTAATCTTGGTGTCACTTCTATGATAAATTCTAGGTCTTGTTTCAGTGGTAATCCTGGGGTTTCCTTAGGAAATACGTCCTTGAAATATACAAGAATTGGAAAGTCCTTTATGTGTTGTTCTCTTTGGATTCTATGTCTTGTATGTTTACTCCAAATATTTTCCATCATTTCCTAATGCACTTATTTTCTTGAAGTGCATATATCTTGTTTACATAAAATTTATTTGGTATGCCTTGAATCTTCACTTGATTCCCTCAACTATCTGTAAACAAGATTGATTTGTGTAAGCAATTGAGCATGACCTTGTGTGATTCCAACCAATCCATGCTGATAATTATATCATATGATGCTAAGGGAAGGATATTCAGGTTGACTTTAGTAGGAAAACCATTCAAGTTTACCTCACAATCTTTAATTTTTTTCAAAAATTTTTGTTTCATGCTTATGGCTAATTGCACTAGACAAGGTTTATCACATTTAACTTTTACTAGTTTACACACATCAACAATTTTAGGCGATACATAGCTCCGACAAGCAATAAGGTCAATTAGTATTTAAATAGAAGTGTTTAAGATCTTACCTTCTATCTCAACCATGGTATCCGGATGGTCTGCTTGTTGGCAGTCCAAGGCTACATAAATTTGTGGTGTTCCATCTATGTCCTCTATCATTGGTTCTTCCTGCAAGTTCTGCAATATCCCATTGGTATTATTTTTATAGTCTGGATCCTAATGATTCCCTTGGCATTTCCAACATATAATTTCCAGCAAGGCAACATTGGCTTCCCTATTTGCTGTTGTCCGTTTAGTATTTGGAGCTGGTACATATGGCTTTGAACTTGTCTTACTGAAATTCTTGTTGGCTGGAAAACTGTTGTTCTGTTTTCTATATGGTGGTGGCTAAAATCTTGGTTTGCAATTATCTGAGAAGGTCCTATACCTATCTCTCCTTCTATTAAGGTTCTCTTTCCTTGGTTGTGTAAGGTGGTGTCAAATTTTTTAAGTATGTCAAATTCAATCCTCTCCCGAAAGTTGGGAGGAAGAAATCCTAAAAACTGTTGTATTTTTACTTTCTCATCCTTGATGTAGGGTACACAACATAACAAATCCAAAAATATGTTAGTAAAAGAGTCCATAGTCATGGATCCCATACATAAATCATGAAACTCTTTCACTTTTATGTCAAATAAACTCTTCGACATGTATTTCTCTTGAAAAATCTTGTGAAGCTTACTCCACCATATTTCTCTTAAGTCATATTTCTTGGTATGCTACAAGTCTCTCCACCATCTAGCTGCTTTTCCATTTAAATTATAGATGGATAGAAGAGCTTTCATTTCGCTTTAGTAGTTATGAACTTGAAAATATTTTCTCATTCCGAACAGGCACTCTTCAGCTTTTTCCCTTGTATTCATGTCTCCTTCATAGGTCAAGACTTTTACTTTTCGGAACTCTCCCTGAAGATTGTCATCATTTCTCAATTTCTTTCTACATTGGGAATGTGAATCATCACTAGAAATACTGTGATAATATCCTTCTAGAGGTTTAGGGGTATTCTCTTATTTTTCTTCTTCTCTCAGGTTGTTGGCCCGTTTCTGATAAAATTATTTCTTAAACCTCTTTGTGGAATGAGTGGGTTTTCCCTGCGGTATTCTTCCCGTCATGTTTCGTAGCAATGCTTCATTAATTTCTTGTTGTTCCTTTCTTTAATTCAAATTATCATCTCTGAAACTCTACAAGTATGCTTGGATACTTTGTATGGTTTTCATTATATTACAATTTAGTTCCACCACTAGTTATGCTTCCTGGGTTGGGGTATTCAAATTCCCTTGCTGGGTATATTAATATTGCACATTGATCTAGGGAATAAACATCAGTCTCATCAAATATTAATCAACAAAAAACTCATGAAATGGTGTAATTGGTCTAAAGAATGAGTAGCCGCTCTGTATAATCAAATGAAAAGAATGATAATACAATACAATGTCATACTACAAGCATGAATGAATGAGCAATTAGAATTATTAAGGAGGTCATTCGAATTGAATGAGTGAATCTAGCTTAACTGAATGTAAGCCATAGTCAACACTCTAGTTAACCACTAATCAAAACCCTAATTGATTCAACTGATCCCTAACTAAAGTCAAAGTGCAATAAATTACTAAGTCTGAACTAAAAGAGATCAGACACATGTCATAGCAAGCCAACCATCAAGTTCTAGCACTTGAATGACTCCAATGAACCCTGATAAGGTTAACTGAAGTTGAACTGAACATTAGAAGTTGGTGGAGGTGCCCCTGTTGACTCCATTTCATTGATTACTCATTAAATAATCAATTAAATGAAAGGAGGTTCCTTCACTGCCCTTTTTAACTATTTCTAACCGTAAGTGGCCAAATAGGTGCATTAATATCACTTAGATCACCCCTGCAGTGCTCCAGTTAGCCTCCCTGAATGTAGGAGAAGGCTAAGTTATCCTCCTTGACTGAAGGTAGGCGTGGGTGTGACTGAATGATGTCATTTAATGCTCCACTCATGTCAATTAATGTCAATAATACTTAGGATAGTGGTTTAACTAGGTGAATTTGACCAAAATGAGTGTGTATGGTGGTAAATGTCTCTAACACCCCCCCTTAAGCCATACTCAGGAGGAGTTAGAAAACAAAAACGCATAAAAAATTCTAGGGCCCTGACAACTAAGGCCATAGGTCACCCTGTACAATGCTGAAACTGACACAATGCTCAAAATAAACTATGAGAGGAAAAGAGGGAAAACCGAGTGGGAAAAACCCCCCCTCAAGCTGAAAACTGAAAATAGTCTGAATCACCCCGATGAAATCCCCCCCCAATAGTGAACAGAGGTAAGTGAACTTCTTTTCTTGAAATCTCTTGGTGAAGATGTTTGCAATCCGCTCATAAGTCAGATAGTGTTGCAGAATGATGGTCCTGTCATGCACTAGCTCCCTGATGTAGTGCATGTCGATCTATACATGTTTGGTCCTCTACCTGGTAACTGGATATGTGGAAATAATAATAGAACTTTGATTGTCACAAAATAAAATATTGGACAAAGTACTCCTAAGATAAAATTCTAAAAGAATGCCTTGCAACCAAACTGCTTGGATGCAAGCATTCACCGCTCCTCGATACTCATCCTCTGCTAAAGATAGTGCTATGGAAGCCTAATTTTTGCTTGACCAGAAAATGGGGCCAGCACCAAACATTAATACATATCCAGAAGTAGAATTCTGATAAATAGAATCACCCACCCAATTGTAATCTGTGTATCCAACCAGCTCTAGCTCGGAGTCTGTAGCATAGTGACTGCCGTAGGTCCTGGTTCCTTGAATATACTCGAGGATCCTCTTGGCTGCCTTCCAATGAATATCATGAGGTTGATGCATGTATCTTGATACAATGTTCATGGCATAATATATATCAGGCCTAGAATGTGTCAAGTACAACAAGCTACCAATCAGCTGTCGATAGATAGTGCAGTCCATGGGAGGTGTGCTTTTTCCTTCTTCAAGGCTGATCCCTGAAAGGAAAGGGAATGGTGCTGGCCTACAAAAAGCCATGTTAAACTTGAATAATAGTTCAAAAATTTATTTGTACTAAGTGACCGTAATCCCATCAGAATTTTTCTCAATTTCGAGCCCCAAAAATTGTTTTAAAAGCCCCAAATCACTCATCTCAAAGGCAATATGGAGAGCAGTTTTGATGGCTGAAATGGAGGCAACTGTGCTACCTTTGATCAGTAAGTCATCAAAATATAAAACAATGATAATTATATTACCATAATAATACTATAAATACACATTTGGATCTGATCTACACCTTTGGAAGTTTTGCAAGAGAAGGAAGGCATCCATCTCGGAATACCACTCTCTTGGGGCCTATTTTAACCCATATAGTGAATTCTTTAGCTTGCAAACCAAAGATGGATCAATGATGTAGCCCTCAGGATACTTCATGTATATCTATTCATGAATATATCCATGCATAAAGGATGACTTAACATCGATGTGATGCACTTCCCAGTGCTTGGATGCTGAAATTGCCAAAACAAGGCAGATGGAGTCCATTTTTGCAACTGGTCACCAAAGGTCTCATGGTAGTCCAGACCTTGGACTTGAGAGAAACATTTTGCCACCAAATTTTCCTTATATTTGTAGGTGCTTCCACAAGAAGAACCTTGGTCTGAAACACCCACTTGCATTGAACCAATTTCCTTCCCGGAGGAAGAAAAACTAGCTCCCAAGTAGTGTTTTTCTGAATAGAATTCATCTCTTCATCCATGGCAACTTGCCATATCGGTTCCTTCTGAGAATTATAGTAGGATTTTGGATATAAAATAATCATAAAATATCAATTTTTGGACATAAAATTATCAGGACAAGAGATCACAATACATGCTCTTTGGAAATCAGACCGGGTTCTCCTTGGATCATCCAAATTTCCAATGTTCTCTCCTTCGGACGAGAGTGTCTGTCGGGCCCATCTTGGAAGATGATTTTGAAATTAAGGTTCTGATTCAGAATCTAATGATTACTGCACACTGATATTATAAATAAAAGGATTCAAATAAGGATCATCACCTCCAATTTCATCATGCAAATATTTAGTAGAATATGAAGGAAATTTAGCAGTTTTCTCCTTCACTAGTTCCACCTCCTAAAGAGGCTCGTCAAACTTGAAAATTCTCTTGATGATTATTATTTTGGTATTGATATCAATTAGATTCATTAGGATATGCAATAAATATATATTCTATTATTTTTGGTTGCAAATTCGTTCTTTTATCAAGTGGAATCCGGGCCCATGCAGTGGACCCAAACACCCGTAGGTTCGACACATCCGGCTTGTGTCTGAAGTATGATTCAGAAGGAGTATTCCCTTTCATGGATGAGTGTTGCACCCTATTTTGAATGTATTCTACAGCATGCATGGCTTCAGCCCAAAAATTTTCAGCAAGCTTCTTTGATTCCAACATACAGGTGGTCATCTCCTTGAGAGACCGATTCTTCCTTTCCGCTACTCCATTCTGCTGGGGAGTGTAGGGAATTGAATGTTGCACCTAAATACCAATTTGGGATAATGTGTGAAGAAAATAATTACTGATATATTCCCCTCCATTATCATATCTCAATATCTTGATCTTAATCCCAGAGGCATTTTCGATCAAGGCCTTCAATTCAAAAGTTTTTTCACATACTTCAAACTTCTTTTTGAGAAAGAAGACCCATGTGTGCCTTGAAAAATCATCAATAAAAGTAAGAATATACCTTGATACATTCATGGATATGATAGGCATCAAAACACTGATATCAGAATGTATCATCCCCAATATACATGTAGCTCGATTTGCCTTCACCCAATCGAACTTGTGCTCAGGGTGTTTTCCAGTCACACAGCCCTTGCAAATTCCTGTGGTTTCCTTGATGACCGGGAGGCATTCAACCATGGATTTTTTATGTAATTGATGCAAATATTTGAAATTAATATGGCCAAACATCTCATTCCACCGCCTACTAACCTCATTTCCATGAGTTAGCAGAGCGGTGGGATTTGCATCCACAACAAAGTGAGAGAACTCATAGGCTTTTGCATGATGGTTTGCAAGGCCAATGAGTTTCCTAGATGCAATTTCTGTTATCTCAACATAATTTGGGATGAAATAAAATCTCTTAGGAACTCCTTTATGTGTCTTCTGATAGACACTAAGGAGATTTGATGCCAGAGATGGTACATACAAAAAATTTGAAAAAAAGCCATTTTCAAGATCAACAGGACCTTGTCCTTCTGAAATGATTGTGGAGTCACCTCCCATGTGGATGGGGATGGATTTTTCGGTCTCAAAGGATGAAAATGAGTCTATTTCATCCATCATGTGGGTCAAAGCTCTAGAATCAATCAAGAGTGCTTTGGACTTCGAAGTGCTTGCCATGAGGGCATGACCTTTTTCATGATGTGGTTCCCAATCTTGCTGATCTCTCCTCTGAAATCTCTCTGGAAGATTGATGTGATTTCTCTCAAGGAAAGAGGTTGCTTCATAAATATTCTTCTTCATGCAGGCATGTTTAGGGTGGAATCCCTTCTTGCAATAATAACAATTGACTTTTTCCTTGCCATGGTGCCCTTTTCCTTTGTTCTTCCTTGAATTGGAAGATTCATCATGGTGCTGGTTTTCAACTCTAGGTTTAGGAGCATCAAATTTAGTTTTTGGGTTCTTCTGCTGCTTTTCTTTACCCTTCAGATCTTTGGGCCCCGATACATGGAGGGATTGATCACGGGAAGATCTGATGATCCCCATTTGGACAAGCTTGTCATGTTCACTTGTTAGGGACTCAATGAAGGCATTGAGTGTAGGCATCTTCCATCCAGGGGTTGTGAGATTCCCCGCATGGAATGTAGAAATAAAAAATTAATAATCATCCCCAATCTTGGAGAGTATGGTGAGGATGAGCTGATCATCGTCCTTCTCCACTTTGCATTGCTTCAAGAGTAAAACAGTATCCTTGAACTTTGTGAAAAATTCATTCAGAGTCTCAAAATTGGAGGGCTGGAGAGACATTAATTCATTTTTGAGCTAGTAAACTCTCAAGTCATCATGATTTCCATATAGATTTTCCAATTTGTCCCATATTTCTTTTGGAGTCTTCAATCCTGCAATATGTAAAAGAAGATCCCAGGAAATAGAGAGGCACAAGAAACCGAAGGCTTCATCCTTCTTGTTCAGGAATCTTGATTTTTTTATGGCTTAACCAGACTCATCTTTAGTGTCCATGGTGACTCTATATAGTACTCTAGAGCATAGATAAATCTCCATGTCACCTTTCCATGAGTGGAAATTGTATCGATTCAAAAGATCTACTGAGGAGGCCATTTGGATCTGCTGGAGCGAATGCTTCACCCGTAGAAAACTTGAAAATCACAATAGGAAGGGCAATGTAAGGTCAGATATCCTGCACATTTTAGGCTTTCATCACACATAGCATAGTCAATCAAGAAATCTTGATCAACAAGTTCTTTACCTGGGGTATTAAGTGGTAAGATTTGGCTTCTAGTGCAGTGCTAGATTTTTGAGCTATTGCTCAATTTTCATGCAGAAATTTGTCAAAAAGATTGTTTTTGAGAGATAGATCTTCATCCCACCATGAGCTCTGATACCATATTAATCTTGAACATTTATCTAGGGACTAAACATCAGCCTCATCAAAGATTAATCAACAAATAACTCATGAAATGGTGTAATCGGTCTACAGAAGGAGTAGTCACTCTGTATAATCAGATGAAAAGAATTATAATGCAATACAATGTCATGCTACAAGCATGAATGAATGAGCAATTCAAATACTCAAGGAGGTCATTGGAATTGAATGAGTGAGTCTAGATTAACTAAATGTAAGCCATAGTCAACACTCTAGTTAACCACAGATCAAAACCCTAATTGACTCAACTGAGCCCTAAATGAAGTCGAAGTGCAATAAATGACTGAGTCTCAACTGAAAGAGATCAGACACATGTCATAGCAATCCAACCATCAAGTGCTAGTGCTTCAATGACTCCAATGAACCATGATGAGGTTAACTGAAGTTGAACTGAACATCAGAATTTGGTGCAGGATCCCTTGTTGACTCCAGTTCATTAATTAATCATTAAATAATCAATTAAATGAAAGGAGGCATCTTCACTGCCATGTTTAACTGAGTGTAACCATCAGTTAGCATTTAGGTGCATTAATATCACTCAGATCACCCACGAAGTGCTCTAGTTAGCCTCCTTGAATGTAGGAGAAGGCTAAGTTAGCCTCCTTGACTGAAGGTAGGTGTGGGTGTGACTGGATGATGTCATTTAATGCTCCATTGACGTCAATTAATGTCAATAATACTTAGGATAGTTTTTTAACTAGGCCAATTTGACCAAAATGAGTGTGTATGGTGGTAAATGTCTCGAACAGGTTATTCTCTTCTTCAGTGTTCATGATCTAAAATGTTCTTTTGAAATCCTACAATTCCAAATTTTTAATAACAAGAAAAAATTATGCAACTTAACAAAATTTAAAATCATAGTTTGTTTTCCTTGCAATGAATGCCTGGTATGCCCATTTGGTCTCTTAGTGTTGAAACTGGGATCTGATACCACTTGTGATGTCCCCAAAATTTGAAAATAAATTTGTTTTTATTAGGCTCATCATTCAATTCATGAACTGGACATTATTTACACTTACGTGGAATGTGTTGTTCTTTGTTTACTATGTTGTATTGTCATAAGGTGTTATTACTTCTACCATATTTACCGATGTGGTTATTAATGTAATACTATGTTGTTGTGATGTTGTTTACTATATTGTTCAATGTTTACACATTTATAGGTATGTGTTGTCTTGATTAATTACTCATTGGTTATAAAGTTTGATTACTTTTTTATGAACAATTCTGACTTAAGTTCTTTTGTAAAGGGGTGGAGTGGCGGGAGTTTTTTCCCTTGCAAACACCTAAAAGGTTACTATTTTCTACTTGTCACTACGGGGATTACGTAGTTCTTATGAACTAATGCATTTCTTTCTATGTTGTGTGTAGGTGCACTTAACAACAGAAAACTACTTATAAAAGCAGAACAAGACATACATCCCATTTGTCACTAATGATTAGCTTGGACGATGACACAAAAACAGTCCTATCCTAGTGAATACTATGATGTTTTTTAGTTGATATTTATGCAAATATAGATGTTTTACTAGCCTATGTTGTACTGGTTACTATTGTCATTTTTAATGGAGTTAATGACATTGATTAAGATGCGACTGTAATACAACATTTAGAAGACACACATTGTATATGGTTTTAGTATTATATAACATGGTTCACAGTTTCTTAAAGTCGTGGTTTATAAGTTTATAACCTTAAAATTATCCCTCCATGGCATATTTCATATCCCATGGACTATGGATAAATACTATGTATTCGATATGTATAATGGGTTTTATATGTTGCACGCTGATTAAACTTGGATCTGCATTAGAGGGTGGCATAAACTATACACTATGGGTTTTAATTTACGTTATTGGAGGACATGGTGGTAACATTAATGAACGTTGGGATGTGTGGGACTCAAGCTTAGGGATTGGGCTCTTGCAATGGTTTGAGTCATTTGCAGCATGTCTTCGTGAGCTCTGTCTCAGGTCTTCCTAGTGGTGCGGAGCATTAGAGTTTAGATGCATTGAAAGGTATGACTTCCTTATTGTTTTATCAATGTTGTATTGTTGTTTAGTTTGGGTTCAAGCATACTTCTCATCATAGCTTGTTTTGGTTGTAGGTTGTAGGGTTTGTGAAACGTGGGTCATGGGTCACCCTAAGGTCAACTCTATACCCATTTTGGGTAATCCCTCATGTAATAAGTTTTTAACTTATCCTTCTCTTGTGAGGATATAGTGATAGAGTTTGAAACTCGTCGTTGGTTGAGTGTTTGGTCTGGTTTTAATGCTTGTGATTTGGAAAGGTCTCTCTGTGTAAAGCATCAGGGATGTGTTTAAGACTTGTATTTTTGTTGGGGTTTAGCACCTTTAGGCCGGGACTTAATGTATTCTAGTTTCTTTCTCATGGATTCTCTGTGTAGTAATTTTTACTTGGTGAACATTATGTGGCTCTGCAAATTGTAAATATGTTTAAATTTGGATATGGCGATAGTACCATTCCTTGCAATGGTGTGAGTCCTAGTTATACGAATCTGTAATATCTTAACTGGGTTCAAAATTGATGATATGTACAACATTTAAATTGAGTGTGCGTTTTATGGTGATGGCTCTTTGATCAGCACTAGCGTGACTCTGTGTGATTTGATAAGTCTGGTATTAAGTTATTTATATGGAAATGTTGACAATGTTGTTTGGCCTTGAGATCCATGCCATAGGTGGAACTGGCATTCCCTCCACTAGATCTGCAACTGTTCAATGACTTATCGTTTTCATGGTTGAATCATTCTTATGGATATTCTATGTATTTAAATGTAGAGGTCGTGACTCTGGGTGTAACCATTTGAATGTGTGTCATTGCTAAATGCATAGTGTTGACATGGTTTTTTTATGGGTTTGGAATAATGTTTAAATGTTTTGAAATGCAAAGGTCCGAGGGCCATGAAATAGTTACAACATGTAAATTAGTTTCGATTATACCCTCTGTGTAGAGATTATGTTGAAATGTTTACAACGTTTATAGGATGGTAGCGAATCTTACAGGATTCGATATGGTGATTTGTAATTGTAATGTGTGGACTCCACAATATTTGATCCTCGGTTATGATGGTTGAAATGATGATTACTTTTAAAGTTTTGTTTCGTATTCACACATACAGGAATTGATCCTACAACCTCTGTTTACTTATGCTATGTTTTTAAAGAGTGTTTTGCATAACAACGTGGTTGATTTAATATGAATGAAATGGATGTATGCTGATTTTTGTTTATTTAAAACATAATCTTTACACCATTAGATGGTCTTGATATCTTGATTGTAGATTGAATTTATGGATTACTTTGGTTAATGAGGACCGATTTTGTTTATAAACTTGTTTCTTTATAAAATTACATACATACCCTCAGAGGTATTCGATGGTTTTAGTTTACATTTATTACTTTGGTTTGATGATTATTATTATCAATCGAATAATGTGATTATAGTGTTGTTTATTTAGAATGTAGCTTCAAACCATTAGAGGTCTCGATAGCTTGATTGTTTAGCATTTCATTTCTGTTTGATTATGGTTCTGTTTATTTTAAAAAATAGAGAATAGTTTATTTCTTATTAACTGTTTTACTATACTTAAATTTAAAGTGTTTTATAACTACTTTTTGTTTAGGGCTTATACTAATTAATATTTTTACTTCTAAGTATAGGTCTACTGGAAATATATAATCTTCCAGTAAAATCCATAGATAAATAAACATATAGAATCTATTTTAGAGTGGTTATAGGTCTTAGGAAAAACATAGTTTAAGCTAGGAAATAAAATGCTGAATTAAATTGGAAGAACAAAACCCTTGAATATATTTAGACATGAATAAATTTCATACCAAGGGTTTATAAATAGAACATAAAATATTCTAAACAAGAAATAAATTGCAAACATAGATTTAGCAGTAAATCATAAACTCTTAAGTTACAGAATAGGAAATGAAGGTTAGAAATAAACTAGGAAACAACATCCTTAAATATTGAACTCAAAATGTACATAGATAATGAAAAGGGAAAAATAAATAACCTCATACCTACAATGGTGAATCTATTTCAATGGTTGAAAAACTTGTATAGTCAATTACCCTGCATTAACAGATTCACAAACACATCTGACCTCTGTATAGTTAACCGAATAACTTGGGAACTACCACGTTCCACCCAGCCATGACCCATAACTATTATTGGTTCTAATCCAAATCCCCATGATTTGGTTGCAACATGTAATTAGCTTATAGATCCTAAGGTAATGCTTCCCTAATTGGGATATCAAGTCTGAATCAGTTCTCTGTTTTCCTCTTAGGAAAATGTTCTCCAAGAACTCTCTTCAGAATTATCAGGTAGAATAATGAATTCCAAAAATATGGAAGATATCCCTGAGCCTCTTTTTGGCTTGGATATTTTCAGTGAAAGGGGCAGTTAAATCAAGGATCCTCTCATTTCTTGATTTAACCCTTTGGCATTTAATTTAGGAATTTTTTAATATTTAACTTAGGAACTTTTAACTAGTTCCTATTTGGACTTTTGTAGGTATTATACTATTTAACTATATTTAAGTAATATTAATAATAAATGGATCATTTCTTTGTTTATTATACTTTTAATATTATTACTATGCTTACTCTTATACATACCATCTATAAAATATATACTTATATATATATATATATATATTAACATTCATCTTTAGGTATCATGATCCCTAAACTTATGACGTTTTATTAATTAAGGTCATCACGTAGGTGGTTAGGTCTACTAGGATAGGAAAGTCTTAACATCCTTTCATGTTGGATTCCATCGTATAACATGGTAATTCTTCAGTACTTGATGAGATACAGAAATTCCATATTTCATTTAATCAGTTAAAAATAATTTAGATGAGATCAATATTTTACTCGAGACATTTTCAGTTGACATAATTAATTCTTTTCAGTAAATCCTAGCGCTTATCCATATCCCATACTCAATGCTAAAAAATAGGGAGTTACAAACTTAATGCGATTCTAGAGCTCCTCGCTCAACACTAATGCTAGGATGTACTTGTAGGATACACCTAGGGATATAATGCGCAAGGATCCGATGTTCTAGATCGTATGCTCAACATCAACTTGGAAGGATGTAGGGATTATGCCCAACTCTTCAAATTATCTTCTCATGTGCTTTATAGATTCCTTCTAAACACAAAGGTTTACATAATTCATGTGTTCTAGAGCTCCTGACTCTACACAACAAAACACTCATGTGATCAAGACCTTCTCGCTCGACACAACTTAAAAACTCATGTGATCCAAATCTTCTCGTTCAACAAAAAAATTCAAATACTCATGTTCTCCATATATTCTTTCTCAACACAAAAAGTCTCATCAATCATGTTCTCCAATGTCCACGCCCAACACATAAAAACATACATAAAAAAATGTAATTGGCTTCGCCCAATATATCAAACAAATCATCATGTTTAGATGCAGTGGGGTCTTATAACCAATATATCAGAATAAAATATAAAATTAATAAATGGGGTTTATTCCCATTAGTGTTAGGTCAAAATTCAAGATATTACACATTCCCATGCTCTTGAATAACTAGTTTTCATGAATTTGTCTTCAAGCTTGAAAGATTTTATATTATATTTGTATGAGTACTTTTATATGAGTTTGATGTTGTTGATTAAATTAATTTTTATGTTATATATTTTATTTATATTTCATTTTACTATCTGAACCATTTATTCTATTGTTCATGTGCCAAACTTAAGCTAGTAATGTAATTTCCCCATAAGCAATTTTCATGAAAATTACCATACAGATGTTGCACCACATAATAAATTTTAAATTATTAATAACGATGAATAATGACATTAATTGATGTATTATATTAATCCTTGTAAACTATTTTGAATACTGGCAGGTTCGTATTGCATTGGAAGAGTGAAAATTGTCATCTACCGTTGGGGGGTTCAACACCGATTTTCTTATTGTGTTTCCTTACCTATGGTATAAATAAAGTTGTAGAATAATTTACAAAGAATGTAATAATTCATAACACACATTACTATGTTCTTATACCCATCAATCTCTTTCATACAAAATTTGAAGTCATCTGGGTGCACTTGGATCAACTTGGGTTTCACTAATCTAAAGCTAGAAATTGGCCAAAATTGTCAAAAATTGAATATTATGTTGAAATTACTTTATGATTACCATTGATATTATGGGGTCTACTAATATGTATCAAATCCAGTAGGTTCCTTCTACAATAATTTTTTAAAGGTTTGGTGCTGTTTCAAACCAAACCAAGAAATACTAGTTTATTACTTTTTCCTAGTTTCAAAACTAGACATGGTAATGAAGGAGGAGGTAGGTGGATTGTTTGTGAAATTTAGTAAGCCACATCATATTAAAAATACATTTATATCATATTTTCAATCCTATCAGAACCTAATTTCACTTCCCTTGAGCTTCCCGAGTTTTCTCATAACCATGGAATGAGTGTGAAATCCATTGTAAATGAGGGTGTTTAGAAAGAATGTTTTCAATGTCAATGTCTTTAATCCTCTTTCAAATTTTTTGTATAGTGTGCCTAATTTCACAATAAATGTAAAATATAGAGGTATCAGAGCATTTTCCTTCCACCTATGCATTAATACCATCCATTGAAGAAAAATTTGGACCCATGTCTTCCTATTATGATGAATCCTATGAAAATGATTATGAGTAATATGAAGAAGAATGTGAATGGTATGAGGAAGATTTTGCATATTTCAGAAATTCTTAAAATTTCATAAGGGGTGATGGTTATTATTATGACCATTTTTATTTCTATTATGTATGTTCCAAACCACCATGGAATACTCTTATAAATGAACTAGAAATATTGAGAGCAACATGTAAAACATTGGCACAACGATATCAAGCATATCGTGCTGTAATGGGAGAGTCAAATAAGCAATTCCTTTTGAATAATTTTTTTAGTGGGTTTTCAAATATAGTCCTAGTAATGTATATGTAAACAAATTAAGGGATAATCACCAATCCACAATTTTGGATGAGCATTAAAGGAGTAAAAATCTTCCTACTTTTGAAAAGAGAAGAGATATATCCGTCCCTATAAATGAGGAATTTATAAACAAGTTTGTGTACCTCATGTGGAGGGCGTGGAATACATTTTGGTCTAATGAGGATGAACATATCTAATATACACCATTAATGGAAGAGACAGAGACTCATAAAGTGTATCACTAATCACCTCAAGGTGATTGCATACAAAATCATGAAGAAGGAAGTGAACACAAGCACATAATCCTTACTGATGGGGGTTTTGTAAATCAATGAAAATATACTGATGGATCCTTGAAATGTCAAGGATTAACTAATAATGGGTGCTGAAAAGTATATGTTGGTGAAAAAGAGATCATATTTCAAAATTATGTTGTAATACAAAGTTCTCATGAGCATAAATATGAAGACCCTGTGGCGGATAATGAAGAACTAGTATCAACTTCACCATCACCACTTGAGGCTTAAGAAGTTGATCAAATCAAGAAGAAATAAGAATAGGAGGTTCTCTCTCATGATCCATCCTTCATTGAATAGTTTTTTAAGTTGATTGAAAGGAATATCCATGAGGCTCTTATAATACTCCATGACACTAAAGTATTGGTGTAAAATTATTGTTGGAAATTTTCTTCATTGGACGAGCCATATTTCCTTGAAGACATGGAGAGTATTCAAAGATAAATGTGAAACATTGAAGATAATTTCATGTTTATTATTATTATTTTTTATAGAAACAATTTAGTTTATCTTAATGAATGCTTACATGAAGCATACTTGAATAATAATGAGGATATTAACAAGCTCAAAATACAAAATGAGAAACTTACTAAGAGGTTGCAAGATACTTGATCTTCCTCCTATGTTTCATATTTTCATATGGTATATTTCTTGGAGGATTTCCACGACATGGTGGATCATGAGAAACATGGAAAATTGCAGTTTCTTGATGTGTTTGAAGATGAGAAATTAATCAGATCCAATCACTTGTTGTGGTGGAAGAGGAACTTGTATTTCCTGTTGATAATGGTTACAATTTTTTTGAAGAAGTGCATGATTCCACTACCTTGGAACCAACCTATGAGGAAATTTATTCCTTTTTAGGGAGGTTAATGATCCTAACCCTATTGATCCTTCACAAGTTGAAAATTTTGTAGGTCATTTGTGATTTGGTTCTTTCTCCTACATCCTGCATTTCCATATTTTGCAACATTCATCCTAATGAAGTACAGGTGAAATGTTTTTTTTTAATGGTGCCACATGAGGAATATGAAACTTCTATATATCCTTTTGATGAAGACATGACTAGAGGACATTACTCTTTACATTTTCAACAACATCCCTTTTTACATTGTGATGATACACATCTACATGGATGCACCTATGATGTTCACTTGAGTCACTTGGAGACTCATGATTTTCATTACTCCTTTCTTATTACTTTTGATGTTGGAGGAAATTCATCAAGGATTTGGGTGAATAGATATATAATTGAAGCACATTATAATCATAAACAACTTCCTTTGTTATTTATTAATTATATACTTATTCATGGGTGTACTGATGAGACTTCTTTCAGCCACTTGAAGTATTTATGTTTTCCTTGCTCCTTATTTAGTTTAGATTCTAGTGGAGGTTATTCATTCACTCATTGTATGAAAGAACACATGGATTATTATTTTTATGCATATTACATAATTTTTGAGACTCATTATAGGAAATACGATCCTCACCTATGTCATTTGAGAATATTTGATATAATATCATATGCTTGTGTGTATGGGCCACATGGTGATCTACTTACTTGGATGTACAAAAAATTTCATTACTCTTTGATGAGATACATTCTTGATGTACATTTGTATGATGTTTCTATGTACTTTCATGTTCTATGTTTTGTACTCGTGCTCTTTGGAAGGGAACAATACAAGCAACGATATCTGGGAATTGTTGGGTTTAAATTTTGGGGCAACAATCAGTATGAAAGGTTGAGTCACCACATGAGAAGGTGATTGTAATAAGAGTAGTGAAACAATAAGAATTGGTGGTTCCTCTTTGAAATATTCATAAGATATTAAAATATTCTAGGTTTGGTAACTCAATACAACTTTAAAGAATTATACAGTGAGCAAAAAGGGGTCGAAAGTACATAAAACATTTCCATAATGTGGAGGTAAGGATTGTTTGTGAAAATTTTGTTCTGATGGAATTAATTGATCTTTCGGTGTTTACTGGTGATGTCACAAGAGGTATTAATATGAAAAATACACATTTCTTTACATTTGAGAACACAAAATTAGAGTACACGAGTGTCACTAGTTAAATTGCAGCTAAAGCAAACATAAGGAGCAGAACCATAAGAGAGAAATTGGTGCAATGGAAGGAGTACCAAGTGAGGATGCTACTTTGGAATATGAATAAATAAGGCATTATTCACTCAGTGAAAGTATTCCATAGTTCATTATTTAGTGGGATATTAAAGAATGTTGAGGTATTTGTAACTTTGAAATGTATTCACTTGTATACCTTATGTATTGTACCCCGATGTTTATTTCAGGAAGTATATATAATGTAATGGAGTCATGTGATTCCCCAATGTTACGATCGGGAGATTAAATAATGTAAACAAGTCATGTAAATCCATTGAGAGTAACCCTCCATTTTAATTCGGGGCAATAGTACCCACAATTGAGTTAACGTTAACCCTCCTTGTTGATCGGAGGGTAAAGTCCCCATAGTTGTGGGGCACTACGGTTATTAGACTCTCCTAGAGATGTCGGCCCTCATAAGTAATTGTTAAGTGGGTTCAACTTGTTGGAGTGGAATTTAAGTGAACAAAAGAATATAAGTAGAGGGTGCGCCTCTCTATTTATAACACACACACTCACTCACTGGGATGCATGAGTGAAAGAGGAGAATCTCTCGCAAGTGAGAGAGAGAGAGAAGAAGTTGTTGGAGATCATCTTTATGTGTTCGGGTTTTACTGCTACCATTGGTGCTCATTCTATCTTTGAGGAAGTTGCATGGTTTTATCCTTTATGGTTTCCCTTGAGGAAAATTATTTGTGTCTATTGTCTCTTGTGTTTATTGATGTGCATGTTATCCCCTTGGATAAGATCCTAAGATCATATTTATTAAATGATAAAAATATAACATGGTATTAGAGCTAACCTCAGAACAACACATTGTGCAGTAGCAGAATCTAGGGATTCTTAATTTATGGGTATCTCTCCATAATCCATCAGTAAAAGGATGCTATGCTAACTCTCCATTGAAGGGCACATCTTTCTATTGAAGTGGAATTTGATTCCACGCATTTTCAGTTTTTGGTGTGGGAAATTAGGGCTTTTTACACGAGGAATTTTTGAGTGAGCCCAACATAGGATTTCTCTCCTCATCAAAATCAAAGTTTATAGACATGATTTGAGATTTTCTGTTGGTTGAAACTCTTGGAAAGTCAAACCCTAGTTTTACCCCGGGCCTGAAAATCCCTAAAATACTCAAACTGGTAGTTTTGGTAGATTCGCTTCATCTCAATATTGGAGAGGGATCAGGTGCCAAAAATTTCAGAGGTCGAAAGCTAAATTCCTTATGTACACTTTATCCAGGTTTTAGCCTCATATTTTCTATATTCTAGGAGATATGATTCCTCCAACTTAGGGTTCCAGCCTCTCCCCATGATCACTCCCCAAACAAGACACCTGGGGCATTAGAGGAATTTTGGGGTCTAAAATGGGCCTCCTAAGGGAAATAATAAAATAATAGTTAAAATAATAAAATAATGGTTAAAATAATAAAATAATATTAATTAATTTTGGAGGAAGAAAGAAAAAAACTACTTTTTGTGTTTGTATTTTCGACATATCTCCCTGTGTTTTTACTCAAATTTCGATTGGGAGAGCTCGTTGGATGTGGAATTTGATTCCGCATCCAACGAGTACCCACACTGCATACTTTTGATGGACCCCACATACAACAAGCTCTCCCAATCGAAATTTGAGTAAAAACACAATGAGATATGTCGAAAATACGAACAAAAAAAGTAGTTTTTTTTAATGACAAATATGCCAATTCAACCATTATGGTTGACTTATTTTATTGAAATTCTATTGGTTCTTGAATTCCAACTCACAAAAACTTATTTTGGCACGTTTTCTTATAAGGCCCATTTTAGACCCCAAATTTCCTCTAATGAGAATTGCTATATCTCGGGATACGGAGGTCCAAATGAAATTTCTCAAGATTTTATGGAAAGGGAATAGACTGTAATTTTTATGATTAAAGTTTTAGACCCCGAAGATGAGATAGTGACACATGGAAGTCCGTACAACTTCACTATGCTCAACAGTACTGAAATAGGTCACCTTGGGAAATCACTCATAAGTCCCAATTAGTGAAACCAATTCTAATGAAACCTATTGTGATGAAACAAGGACATATGAAGCTATGTCAGTACACAATTTTAGACACATGGGATTAGTAATTTTGGAGGTAACATAGAACAATTATCAGGCATGTGTGCAGTAGAAATTGGTAAAGTAGGGCTTCCTAATCAGGGAACTTCCCTCCACTATTTTAAGGAAAGGAGTACATTGGAAAGATATCCTTGAAGAGTTCTATATTTCTATCCAATCAAATATGAAATATTCTAAGTTTTGAAAATTAGGGTTTCTCTCACAAACCCTAGATCAACGAGCTCCGGAACTAGGATGGACACCTCAATTCGGTAAGATCTAATCTTTTTCTATTTACAGTTGAGGTTCTCATTTCAAGATGACTAATCACACGAGCTTGATGACAATCTTGGTGAGGATGAAAAATTCCAAGCATGGAAGTATAGTACCTCACTATTTCTTGAAGGAAATGAAGTGGAAACCTACATAAGTAGAGAAGTTTCAGTTCCAAAGGGAGATGATTCTAAAAGACTTACACAAGAAGAACTTTGTTAAGGCTGATAAGATCATTTATAATTCAATCACAGATCACCTTCTACCACAAGTGTCTTTGTTAAAGACACCAAAAGATATGTTTTATTCCTTGACCAAGCTATTTGAATGAAAGAACATAAATCAGAAGATGACTTTGAGAAAACAATTTAGGAATGTGAAGATCCAGAATGCAGAGATTATACAGTCATACTTTACAATGGTATCTCAAATGAAAGAACAACTTGTAGCAGTAGAAGAAGAAGTGCATAATGCAAGTTGTGATAACTACCTTGAATGGCCTTCCAGGATCATGGGATTCATTCATTCGAGGAATGTCTACAAGAAGGAAGTGATTACTTTCAACAGACTCTAGGAAGAAGAAGAAGCTCGACTCATAATAAGAGAAGAGAAGATGAGAGAAACTCAAGATCAAGCTCTCACCATCAAAAGAAGATCCCTCAAGCGATGAGGAATACAAAGGACTGAACTCTTCAAGAACCACTTATCCATCTTAGAATTTGGATAAGAAATGATGAATGAAGAAGATGATGGGGCTGAAAGCTCAAGAAGAATTCTACGCACGAAACAAATAAAGATAAGTATTCAATTGTCATTTCATGATATTGTCTTGTTATGCATTTGTTTATATTCAATTGATGTATTATGCATGGTAGAATGTTTGCATTAATGATAGTATACTACTAATACGCATGTGATGGGTAAGTAGCTCATGGTGTGATACAACTCTCCATTGCTACTTATCTAGAATGAAACCTCTTTGCTGACATATTGGATTAGTGCACAATCTCAATGATTCCTTGGTAGAGATGGAAGGCATCTAGAAACATTTTCGTGAGATATGGATGAATTTTGTATTGGCTAAAATAGTTGCATGATCTAATATCGATGCATAAGAATTTTCCACTATGAATATGCATTATGAAATTTTTGTAATCATACAAGTGGTGCATTTGAATTGTAGAAAAGCTCGTGTACAATCGCCTAAAAGAAAAGAAGGATGGGACTTGTTCTGAAGAACAAGTGAAGGCGGTTCAAGAAACAATCCAATATGAATAATAATATGCCGGTACTTTCAAAGAAAGAAAGAGGCCTCAGAGACACTCCAGTTATGTGACACTGTTGAGCGACATCATTGATGAACAGCCTTCCAGCTATGAAGAAACAACCAAGAACAAAGGGAAGGAGAATACAAGTTCAAGAAGAATGTTGTCTAGGATATAGAGAAGTCTATGGGATACAAGGCAATATTTGTAGCATGACGATTCTCACAGAAGGAAAGCATAGACTACGAAGAGACATTTACAACCACCAAAAGTTAAGACACATGAAAGGAAGAATCATTTGCACAAATGAAAGAAGGCTTTGTATGAGCTCAGAAGGAACCCATGGGATAACACATACATGAGGAGATTGAAGATCACCTAGAGTGATGAATATCTTAACCTTTGCTACAAGGATGAAGATGCAATCTTATAGAGGATGACAAGCTCACATATGGGTGCGACAAGAATGCTTTTAGGATATAGGATTTTAGTATCTAGTGACCCTAGATGGATACCTAGAATAATAGTAGAAGAGCAAGCTACTTGTCACTCTAGTATAGGATACATAAAGTATGAAAGAGGAACAATAATGCTCCACTTTAGAGGGAGTGACCGCAGAAGATCCTGCGATTAGACATGGCGCAATGGGATGGAAGGATTACTGATGACTGTAGGCTTTACTAAGAGTAAATTGGGTTCCAACCTTGGCTTCAACGTTGAAGGAAGAAGACTAGTGATGCTCCTACTATATTTCGATGACTTGTTCCTAATAGAAGTTGCAAGAAGGAGAGTTGCTGCCGAGTTCAAGATGAAGGACTTGGATATAATGCACTACTTTCTAGGCATGGAGGTGTGAAATAATCTCCCTGGGACAAGAGAAGTATGCCATAGATATTCTGAAGAGGTTCGGGATGATTGACCGCAAGGCCATGAACACCTATGGCATTGAAACTGAAATTATTGAGTGATGCTTCATCATATTCGGTTGATGCCATGATGTATCATTAGATGATTTGTTCCTTGATGTACCTAATGAGTACAATACTGGATATTTGTTTTGCTGTGAGCACATTGAGACATGTTCACCTAATGGTTGCAAAGAATGCAGCGAGGTACGTGAAGGGTACAGTTGATTATGGGCTCAAGTATGAGGTGGATCAGAAGATTAACCTAGAAGGTTATGTTGATTCAGATTGGGCAGGTGGTGCCATCAATAGGAAGAGCACTTCAGGGTGCGGCTTCAATATGGGATCAGGTGCGATGTCTTGGTTTAGCAAGAAGTAGTCCTATGTGGAACTGAGTACATCTGAAGTAGAGGATGTTGTAGCTTGTTCGGCTATCTCTGAGGCAGTGCGGCTTAGGAAGCTACTACTTGATTTGTTTGATCTCCTCTTCGATCTTGTATATATTATGACAACCATAGTTGTGTGAAGTTTTCTGAGAACCCGATTTTCCATGACAAGTCGAAGCATATCGAGATCATATATCACTATATCAGGGATATGGTGTAGAGAGGAGAAGTGAAGCTCCAGTATGTTGCGACAGATGAGCAGATAGCTAATGTGTTGACCAAGCCATTGGATAGAGTGAATTTTGAGTACTTCACATAGAATATTGGTTTTATCGAGATCGAGGTTTCCTACAAAGGGAGGTGATGAGTCTGAGAGCCCTTTTTACATGGTGATAGGATTGGTTCCTTCCATGGTCAGATGTAAGTGCAGAGCCATTCTGATGTGACTGTGGAATGTGTTCCCACATGATCAAATGTAAGTACAGAGCCATTCTGATGTGACTATGGGATGTGTTCTCACATGATTAGATGTAAGTGTAGAGCCATTCTAATGTGACTATGGGATGTGTTCCCCCATGATCAGATGTAAGTGCAAAGTCATTCTGATGTGACTATGGGATGTATTGCGACATGATCAGATGTAAGTGCAGATCCATTATGATGTGACTATGGGATGTGTTCCCACATGATTAGATGTAAGTGTAGATCCTTTCTAACATGGTTCTTGGATGTGTTCCTCCCATCATCAGCTATAAGTGCTGAGCCTTTATGACATGGTTCTTGGATGTGTTCCTCCCATGGTGAGATATAAGTGTGGAGGTTTTTGACATGGTTCTTGGATGTGTTCCTCTCATTGTCAGATATAAGTGCTGATCCTTTCTGACATGGTTCTTTGATGTGTTCCTCCCATGGTTGGATATAAGTGCTAAGCCTTTTCAACATGGTTCTTGGATGTGTTCCTCCCATGGTTGGATGTGAGTGTTGGACCTTTTTGACATGGTTATTGGATTTGTTCCTCCCATGATCAGATGTGAGTGTTGGGTGTCCCTTTCTTACATGGTCACTGGATGTCTTTATCCCATGGTCAAATGTAAGTGTTGGGCGGGCCGTTCTGACTAAGGGTGAGATTTAAGCACTGAAGAAGACCTACATGGAGGCTAGGCCTACAACCAGCATGAAAAAGGGTTGTCTCTGTACAACTTCCTGTGATGACAAGAATGAGGAGATAGCACCATTTGATTGAGATAGTGGAATAAGTGATGATGGTGATGATCTAGTGATGATCCAGCTTTGATGACGATATAGAACAAGTGATGATCCAGTGATACTCTAGATGAAGTGTTGATATAGAATTGATGATGATCCACTGATGCTCCATATTAAGTGATGATTTGGACTTGATGAAGATGACTTGACGATGAATATGACTTGAAGATGAAGATGAATTAATGATGATACATATGATATAGAGAAGAATACTTGTGTTGATAATTTGTGTCGAGAAAATATCTTCCTAGTTAAGAGGGAGTGTCACATGCCCCAATTTTGCAAAAACAATTTTATATTATTTGGTATTATTTGAGGACAATATGTTAAATTTTATGCTAAGTTGTAATTGATGACTTAATAGAGTCAAGGATATTTAATGTAATTCTGAATATTTTATTTATAAATAAATAAAGGAGGAGACAACAGCTTAGGAGACCTGTTAAAAGAGTGTTTACTGGTCATATTGGTTGACGAGACTGGGTGGAGAGAAAACTGACATGTGGCAGCATCCTTAAACCACTTCCAACTATTGTAGGTGGCAAACTCCCTACATTTTGGGTCAAAATTCCCCAAGAAAGTGGAATTAGAACACTTGGCTCAATTAATCAAAACTGACCCAAAAGACTTAGGCAATCTTTATAAAAATTCCCATCAGAGAGAGCTGAGGCTGCTCATTTTAGAGAAGTGATCATTCAGGTGAATGATTGTACTTCAAAGAAATTCAATGGAAGGGAGTTATCGAAAGTGTTTGAGGGGCTAACTGGTGATTGATCTAGTGCATCTGTTAAGCTCAAAGCTCTTACTGCTGAGAGCAAAGTGTTTTACTGAGATATTTGACTAGTCTACTATTTTCCTTCTCCACCAGTTCTTAGCCAAGAATACCAGTAACAATATCAGGAGTCATGAGGAAGCATTGTTTGAGCGCTCTCCAGGAGATTGGTAAGGAGGAATAGCCTCCTAACGCTGTTGTCATTTGTCCTAAATAGGTTCTACATTATTTTGTTTTACTGTGTTAGATAGATAAATATGAGCCTGACTGTTATATGAATGTTAAATATTCAGTTTGTAAAACTTAGAATTTAGTAGTCTTTTTCATTTATTGAAGAAATGAATTTGAAAAGTAATGTGTTAGAATTGAAAATAATTTCTACTCTGTGTTTTTCCACAACTAGAAAACCAGGTCGTACTCTAGCACAGATAGAATATTTACAGTAGATGAAAGAAAATGATAAGAGATTGAATATAATAGATATGGTTCTGCATTTTGTAGATAGCAGAGTCATTAATATTGTGTGTAAGTTATTATTAAAAAGAACAATATTTTAGATAGTTATGTTTACTATTTTTATGAGCATATCTATGTTAAAAAAGAAACAGTAGTGCTAAAATACAATAATAGTAAAGAAATATACTGTTACAATAAAAACTATAGGAGATACAGTAAGTATCTAAACAAGATTTCAACCACCCTTATGTCATTTAGCTTAAAACTATTATTTTACATA
The DNA here is from genome assembly GCA_001517045.1 of Pseudotsuga menziesii. Classification (NCBI taxonomy): domain Eukaryota; kingdom Viridiplantae; phylum Streptophyta; class Pinopsida; order Pinales; family Pinaceae; genus Pseudotsuga; species Pseudotsuga menziesii. Next base: position 97,257 of record LPNX010044485.1, read on the forward strand.
TACTAGAATAGTATTATGTTATAAATACTATTGAAGGAAGAAATAATGAGAGTTCAGAGTTAATGTTTAAAACATTACGTAACCCTGAACCTATACTAATTAACATAGCAGTAAACAAATGAAAATTTAAATGTAATCAGTAAATAAAATGAAGCTAGGAGTTTACCTATTCCAAGAGTAATTATTTTGCAACAAGCTCTAAATCTATTTAGGTTTCACGTGAGGGTCAAACCCTAATTCTACTTCCATTATTTTTATAAAAGTATTTCTTTAAAATAGAATAAATAAATTAAAATTTAAAAACTAGAATACTAAAGTATGCACTAGACTAAGTACAGTTTTATAAAAAGAACTTACATCATTTGTATAAACTCTTTTATTTAAAGAAAATGAAATATTTAAATAGGATAAACATTATTAATACTATTGTAACAACGTAAAATAGGTAAACAGAAACCAACACAATTGATAAATTTTAAGAACATATTTATCTAAGGGTCCCGTTACGGTAAACACTAATATTATATCCTAACCGAAAAGCTTAAACATACAAAAATTTACCTTACGACTGAACGTACAGTATTCACATTATCTAAATTTATTTACAAGAAAAATATCAAAACAAATAGTCATCATTATTAGCAGTCGAGGAAGGGAAGACTCAAATTACACAGAGTCATAATTTTACAGTTATATAAGTGATGTATAAACAAGACAAAGCTCGATTTATTTTAAAATTCTTTTTTAAACAAAATATATTAGTCTGTCAGGATGAAAGGCGTAAGACATAACAAGTTTATTTTACCCAGCACAAGCCGGTTACACCCAACATCATGGCGAGGGTTTGAAGGACAAAACCAAAAAACAATTTATAAAACTTCATTACTGTAATAACATTTATGGGACAATGTATATTTTATTATAGTATTCGAAAAAGAGAACCTTAAACCAAGAAGATAGGAGAATATCCACATAATAAGAACAGAGTATGTAATTACTGATCCATAAGGCTGTAAACCTGTCAAATAGTCGAGAAAAGTGAAATACAAGTCACGACATCAAGGCCGGAGAAACCCTGCTACAAGCAAGGTTTTAATAACCAAAAATACTTAACAACAACTAAGCTAAACATTTTAAACACCGAAGGAACCGAGGTCGTATTTTTTCTCCAACTAAAACCCTTTTTCCCTAATCTCTACAAGCAGGGAGTTTCCACATTGTAACCAGGGATTACCCGTAGGTATTGCTATAAATCCAAACAAGGAGAGGGTTATTCCAAGCATAAGGGTGAATTGCAATTCTACAAGAAACCCGAGGGTTTTAGTTAGAAACCAACTAATCAATAATTAAAACTGTAGCTAGAAATTTATAACAACTATAAAATAAACTCTTTACCTAAAGGTGAAATATTCGAGAGCCAAGGAGGAATTGATTCCACACCACAAGCAACACAAACCTCATGCTCACCGGTGAAAAAGGTGACGGGGCTCACAATACATTCTACACCACGACCAGGAGTAAGCTTTGGAAATGGCCACGAAAGGAAACAACACTAAAAAAACTACTGATAGAGCTTCAGTACCCTCACAACTGTGTATTGTATGTAGGAAGAAAAAAACCAAATGCGAGCTGTGAACTTCAAAACCCTTACACTAGAGTGGCAACACTCATCCACACACAGATAATGGAGCTGGAGACGAGCACAAGCGAGCCCTCATGGCCATAGTAAACTAGACAGAGCAAAGACCAAAACCCTCGACAAAGAATGAGGAGTTAGGGTTTCATTGGAGATTTTTAAGTCATGCATTGCATGGTGGTGGATGTTCCATGTATCCATAAATTTATCCAGTCCATAGTGGGTCGAGTTGTATAGTCTCCACTGCACTGGCGAAAACCAAGTTGTGTTAATAATTTAAATAATGACCACAATGATAGTATAATGTACAAATTCAATACATATCATTTCAGTGATGAGCTATGAAGTCAATCTATATTTAGAATGAGTTTTTATTGTATCGATAAACCTTATATTATAAACATTGAAATCTTCGTTGGTAATGAACCAAAACATTTTATTGCATTGTTAACCCTTGTTATATGTAAACATTGAAATGTTTCGTTGGTAAGATAATAACTATGGAAAGATCAATAATCGAGTATATGTCCTTAATCATAAGTTACTAGTTCTAATAATAATCATTGATTCAAACATTACAATGAAGGACTATGTTGTTAAACCTAGTCTTATGTAAACATTAATGGTAAGAATTTAGTTTATAAATCATCAATGTGTATATAAAAGTATTTACACTCTGAAATAATCTCTTACACTTATATGTTTAGTCTATAGTACAAGAGAGTAATATAAACATCTTGGAGGCTTATAGACATTTGCTCTCCATAAGGAACCAAACCTCTAAATGAAACAAACCAATGTTAGATTAGACTTGGAAGTTGAAGATAGTAAAACTATCTAGGAATACATATAGCATCACTATTATTTTGTAATTTTGTCACATTACTTATGTCATGAAGACATTTTGAGAATAGAAATTACAACTTGACGACATTTGTACAAATGATCATTTATAGACTTATTACATTAATAAGCTAATAAATTTCCTTTACTGAAGCTAAATTAAAGGTAAAGCTAAGAGTTCTCTGTAAGCTTGTTTCTTAAAAGGTATTAGGTCTATATCCATACTTAAGCAGTGTTTTAAAGTTTAGAAATAACAACAGTAGTAAAATCTTATGTCAGTTAAGGAAAAGTTATACAAAATCACAAGTTCTATAAGTAGCTTGGATAATAACTAGAAAAAATAACTGTTCGAAATAAAAATAATACTAATGAAAAACATTGAGTACGGTAAGGTTTTCATTCTTTACAATATGAATTTAAAATATTGTCATAGTTGTAAAAAAAGTAAAGGAAAGTTACTTTACCTCTTAAGTACCCTTGAATTCTATTAAGCAAACTTTTACTCTAGAAATATATTTTTACACTAAAAGAAGTATATCTGGATTAACTCTTGAATAAACTCTTACTGGTTCAAAATTTTCCTGTCAAGCCTGTAAGATCCAGAAATCCAGGTAAGTTAGAAATCGCTAAGTAAGCCCTAGTTATAAAGTAACTTCTCACCTACTTGACAAAATCAGCTCATCAATACAACTAGAAACAACTGAATCCAGGTTATTTACATCACATATCAAAATTAAAACAGTATTAATTTATATGTGTTTAAGTTAATGGTTACCTTTGTTAACTGTTTAATTTTTTTGTTAGCCGCTAATAGTTATCAGACTGCGACTATAGACAGTTTATGTTACATCAAAAAATTTTAAATTTTTGTGAAAATTTGGAGTTTTGACATGTGGTATCAAGGAACAAGGTTCAAACACTAGGCCTTGACGAAGCCAAACTTTGTTTTTATGAAACAATGAATTTAAACTATTTTTCTGATGTTATTTTCTTTTAATGTTACTCAATAGAGAAAATTGTTTATGAATTTTAACAATAGGTATGGAAAGGATGGAGGAATATGCGAAAGAGGAATCTCCATTTACTAAACAAGAAAACTTACCAAGAGACCCTATACAAGAAGATCTAACCACTAATTTCTCATAACTTTTACAAATAGTAAAAGACTTAAAATATGAAATGGAATTTGTTAAACTAGAGAATGAAAGGATTCTGAGGGCTCAGAAAGAGCTGAATAAGATCTCAACAGAAATATTTCAAACTGAGGGTGGGGGTAAAAGAGCTGAATTGGAAGATACAAGTCATCAACATTAATATATAAAAAATTAAACAGACTAAAAATGAAAGCAGCTCATCTTCAGAGGTGTTTTGTGATCAACGTAATTTTCATTCCACTAGAGATTGTAGTGATGACAACCATTATACTAAAAAAAGAAAATATAAACCCTATGAGGAAATGTAACGTACCTATATGACCCCAATGCCATTATGTGTAAAGAGGGGGTAAAATTTGTATTTTTGTTGTTACTTACAAAAAGAATCAATCATGTTAGTGTCATATTCCACGGTATTTTCATAGAAGCATGACTAATCAGTTTCGATAACATCATAACTATACACAAATGTAGCATTCATTCAACAAAAAAATAACCACATTCTATTCTACATTGATCTTTGCCTAATAATATATATCTTTCTTAAGGGATTAATTATTTATCCAATCATCAAAATACTTAGTGTAACACACCTATATCAGCAAGAACAAAATCCTACATGAACAACCATTTATGCTTAACCTTAGACTTGTGAATGATAACATAAGACCACAAGCACTTTGTGGATCATTCATCGAACCATCAACTATGTTAAATTTGCTGCTGGTAATCCTGCCATCTTATCAATATGTGAAATACTTGCTTATAAATGAAACATTTCTCTATCTAATGAATATTCAAACCCATAATTTATTTGTAACTATGAAACTGATAAGGGTATTGCTACTATACGTGTACCTGCAACCTTATTTAACTTTTAGTAAAGGAAAACATTTAGGTGCCGCTTTTCCATCTCTTCAACTCAACAATGTGGCATTACAACTTAAGTGTATCCCAAGATAACTCCTTGAGTTCCAGGCATAGAAAAATAGTTGCTTTCCATAGTGAACTTTATGTAAATTCATAGAGCTTCAATTCCAATATCCATTAGGTTATTAACCGCACAAACTGGTTTTCTTAAAAATAGATCATGATGTATGAAAGCACCATTCTTTTAACATCATTAATTGCAGCATATCAGAAATTTATTAAAGAAAATCATGCACAAATCACCATTCATAAAACACAATCGACATAAGGTGAAAAAATAAAGGAGACAACACATGTATGTGGTTCACCCAAAACTTGGGGTTATGTCCACCAAACCTTTGCATCAATAACACTTTCCAAAACAATTGGTTAAAATCTGCAGCAACTCTGTTTCCTGTACATCTTTGGTTTACACTTCGAGAAGTCCTCATAGAGCATTCCCTTATCCCTACACCTTTAAAACATGAGCTAGGGTCACATCCCATACAAACATGTTTATTAACTCTAACTTAAAGGGCCATACCCAAGTCTACAAAGTTAGACCTACGTTCAAATAACCCAGCATGAATTTCCAAATTGTATTGCCTTTTCATAAGTAGCCTTAGTGTGTTCTTAAGAGATTTAAAACACTCTAAGAATCACCTGAAAAATATGAGCTAAAATCATATGAGTCCTATGAAAGATGAGTTTTATTTAATTTACTGCACTCCTTGTGCCACCGTGAAGAAACCTTACGTGAACGTTACCCAACCCTAGTGAGATACATTCGACTTTATATCTATCTTCAAATCATTGGGACACATGGTGATCTTTATATCTATTTTCAATTCATTAAGACACCTCATGGTCTTTATCTCTATGTTCAAATATTAAAAAATGCAGTCTTACTTGAGTTCAGTATTATGAAGCAAAACTCTGTCTTCTATAAGACAAATCGCAGCCTTTCTTAGGTTCAGTATTATGAAGGAACACTCAGACTTCTCTTAGACAAAAATCGTAGTCTTTCCTAGGTTCAATATTATGAAGCAAAACTCAGTCTTTTATCAGACAAATCACAACCTTTCTTAAGTTCAGTATTATGAAGGAAAACTCGAAATTCTATTAGACAAATCGCAGCCTTTCTTAAGTTCAGTATTACGAAGGAAAACTTAGACTTCTATTAGGAAAAAATCACAGTCTTTCTTGGGTTCAGTATTATAAAGCAAAACTCAGTCTTCTATCAGACAAATTGAAGCCTTTCTTAAGTTCAGTATTAAGAAGGAAAAATCAGACTTCTATTAGACAATGATCGTAGTGTTTCTTAGGTTCAGTATTATGAAGCAAAACTCAGTCTTCTATCAGACAAATCACAGCCTTTCTTAAGTTCAATATTATGAATCAAAACTTATTCTTCTATCAGACAAATCACAGCCTTTCTTAAGTTTAGTATTATGAATCAAAACTCAGTCTTCTATCAGACAAATCGTAGCCTTTCTTAAGTTCAGTATTATGAAGGAAAAATCAGCCTTCTATCAGACAAATTGCAGCCTTTATTAAGTTCAGTATTATGAAGTAAAACTCAGTCTTCTATCAAACAAATCACAAAATTTATTAAGTTCAGTATTATGAAGCAAAACTCAGTCTTCTATTAGACAAACCACAACTTTTCTTAAGTTCAGTATTATGAAGGAAAACTTAGTCTTCTATTAGACAAATCGCAGCATTTCTTAATTTAAGTATTATGAAGCAAAACTCAGTCTTCTATAAAACAAATCACAACCTTTCTTAAGTTCACTATTATGAAGGAAAACTCAATATTCTATTAGACAAATCACAACCTTTCTTAAGTTCAGTATTATGAAGCAAAACTCAGTCTTCTATCAGACAAATTGCAGCCTTTCTTAAGTTCAGTATTATGAAGCAAAACTCAGAATTCTATTAGAAAAATCACATAAATTCAATGGAAAGTCTTTATCAAGGGAAATTGCATCTCAAAGGGAAATATTTAGCAAGGAAAAATCACATAATTCTAAGGCAAGAAAAACAACAGAGTCTTATCAAGACAAGCGCATTTTTAGTGGGCAGAGAAGGCAGTGCAGTTCTTTTCAAAACGATCACAGCCTGTATCCCAAAGGGCAAGGCCAAGTGAAATTCCCATGTGATTTGACATGGTAGACAATCCCTCTCTCGTGGCACCTAAACTGAAATCTTTTTCCAACAAGGGCCATCAACCAAAGGTAAGACCGAAAACAAGCATCAACCAGATCTAGGAACAACATTTTTTTTGCAGAGCATGGTGAATATCGATTGACACTAAGAGTCGATGACAAAGCTATGCCATGAAAGGTAAACAGACCGGGGACTGGACTGCACAATGGCAATCTGTCACTTAAACATGCAAAGGGTGTATGCCTTACACATAAAAAATAAACTTAAGAACTTAATCACATTGGAACCCTACTAAGATAGAACCCAAAAAGGAATCCATACCTTACCCAGTGTTCTTGAGCAGCTCCAACAGAGGCCATTCAATGGAGACAGTGCCCCCCCCTCAATCTATTCCCATTACATACATATATAATACTCTCTTCTTCCAGTAAGTCCATCCTCTTCCACTTACCTGATCCAGAAATGCTAAACATAGCACTTTGTCCTTGCAATTGTCGGGAGGATTTTAGGTTAAGAATTCCCAAGATTAAGGCGACCATTTCAGCCCTAAACTTTGGCCATGGCTGTCAAGGTTAAGGGAGGATTTATTTCCCTCATTCAAGCAGAAGTTAATGCAACACATGGGATAGGGGAATCAAACCCATTCTCAGATATTTTTTTGTTTCGTAGGATCAACCTTAAGTATATAAATGGTCACAATTCATGTCCTTCCTTAAAATACTTAATCCTTCATCTTTCCTTTATAAGATAGTATCTAAGTATATAAATATTTAAATTCATGTATTTTATTAAAACACACAATCTATCATCATTTTTAGGTTCTGAATAGTTAATTTCATGTCCTTTATTAAAAGACATAATCCATCATCATTTTTTTTTCACATGATAAATTTTGAATATATATAACTAGTTAAATTCATGTCTTTTATTAAAATACTTAATCCTTCATTTTTTTCCTTTTATATGATATATTCATTCATGTCAAGAGACTTGAATCCACCATTTTCCGTATATCTATACTTCGTATACTTATCTTTTCATAAGGACTTAATCTATTATTTCCTTTGTCCTTATGATATGGTCTATGTCATAATAGTCCATGTCTCTCATCTATTATTTTCCTTATAGATGGACTCCATATAATAATAATAGTACTTGTATTTTTATAAAGAATTAAACTATCCCTTTTCCTTTAATAAATGGATAGTTATTATTATAAATTAATTTCTTTCTAAACTTTTTCTGATCCCTTAGTGGAATCCATCCACCATCCTAGTTCTTGCCGCACATATGTTTGTGAGCGCCCTTGCGTTATTAAATTTTTTCCTAACAAATTTTAGCAGGAGACTAGGGTTTTTTTTCACTTACGCTTCCTCTTTTGGGTTGCATACTAAATAAAGTATCATGGCTCCCACACCATTCATTATGCAACCTAGTGGTTTTCCAGTTGCCTTCCATCAAATTCTCTTTATGATTTTACGATTTAGGAAGTTAATCACCTAGCTTTCAGGTTTCTTCTAGTGGGGCCTTGGCCTTGAGGTCCTCACCCAGAAGCCCTCATACAATAACATTCAAAATTGAAATTTGCTTAGGGGTATATAGGAGGGACATTATAGGAAATTTCTGGGGAGTTTAAAAATATTAAACCACCAACATTCAATGGAGAGGCTGAGAAGGGGGAGGAAGCAGAATCCTGGTTATCTGGGATGAAGAAGTACTTCCATATTTATAACTATTCTAACCAATCAAAGGCTAGAATTTCTATCTACAATCTCTCAGGAAAGGATGATATTTGGTGCCAGGACTTGAAGAGAGTGAAGGCAATAAAAGAGAAGAATTTAAATTGGAGTACCTTCAAGAGGTACTTTAAAAAGAATTTTTTGTCTGAGCAGTACTATGCAGAGCGAGAAAAAGAATTCTATGAGCTTAAATTAGGATCAATGACTATGATAGATATAAACAACAAGTTTTTAAGTCTGCTTAGGTATGTGCCATACCTTGTATATGAAAAACCAAAGGTACAACAATTCCTCAGCTGTCTACCTTATCATATTAAAGACAAGATTGAGTATGACAATCCAAAAACTCTGGAAGAAGCTATGAGGAAAGCCAACTTCTTTTATGAACAGAATCGGAAGAAGGAGAGCATGGCCAACTGGAAGGCCAAGAAGAATAATAACCATTATTATCAAAAGAAAAAATAATTTGTGCCCAACCAGAATTGTAAAAACATGAAGGCCATAAATTTTGCTAACAAGAATTTCCAAGGGAGTAAGAATACTTCACCAAGCAATCAGAATAATTCAAAGGGTAAAGAATATGCTAATAACCATGGTAATTACACAAAGAACCTATAAATTGCTAGGAGTGTAATGGCCCACATTATGCTTCAGTCTGTCCTAATAAAAAAAAGACTATCAATAATATTCATACCATACAGGAGGAAATGACTGTCAGAGATTTAGCGAGGACTATGCCCAGAATCAATGCAGCCTTGGCGAATCGACAAGTAGAATATAAAAATTCCATGGTGGAAGTAGAAGGTATGATAAACTAGACCCCTACAGCTATTTTAATTGATCCAGGAGCTAGTCTCAGTTATATTTCCCCTAAAATTGTAGAAAAATGTAAGTTGCCTATTGAAAAATTTGAAAATTCTTGGTTGGTTCAGTTAGCCACTGGTGCAAAAAAAAAGGTAACATGTTTTGTAAAAGAATGTGCAATAGTTATGGATCAATTTGAAATTATTGTAAATCTTAATGTATTACCTCTTGGTTCTTTCGACTTACTAATCGACATGGATTGGTTAGAACAACATAGGGTGATTTTAAATTGTTATGATAAAACCTTTACGTGTATAAATAATGATGGAAAATCAATAAATGTAAAGGGAATCCCTAGAAGAACTACCATAAGGAATATTTTTTCTCTGTAGCTTAAGAGGGATGTTAGGAAGGGTTGTAAAGCTTATGCAATAACAATAACTGATGAGCACAACTGAATAAGACAGACAAATTAAAATTGAAAGACATACTAGTTTCAAGAGAATATGTTGATGTATTTTCGGAAGAAATTCTGGGACTACCTCCGAAAGGGGAACTAGATTTTACCATTGAGCTGGTACTTGGTGCAGTACCCATCTCAAAGGCCTCTTATTGAATCAACACACTTAAAATTAATGAATTAAAGTCACAATTAAAAGAACTTAATAATAAAAAGTATATTCGACCTAGTGTGTCTCCCTGGGGGGCACCTGTCATCTTCGTTAAGAAAAAGGACGAAACCATGCGACTTTGCATAGATTACCATCAGTTGAATAAGATGAATATTAAAAATAGATACCCATTTCCTCGCATAGATTATCTATTTAATCAACTACGTGGAGCCACGGTGTTCTCAAAAATTGATTTAAGGTCTAAATATCATCAAGTTAGGATTAAAGATGAAGACATCTTTAAAACAACTTTTAGAACTCGATATGGCCATTACGAGTTTTTCATCATGCCATTCGGGCTTACTAATGCCCCAACTAAATTTATGTCTTTAATGAATAACATTATGCATAAGCATCTAGATAAGTTTGTGTTCGTGTTTATCGACGACTTATTGATCTATTAAAAAACCGAAGAAGAACATAAACAACATTTAAAAATTGTTTTGCAAGATCTACGAGATCATCACATCTTTGCAAAGTTTAGTAAATGTGATTTCTTCCAGGATAATATTCAGTACTTGGGTCATGTGGTAACTAAGGAAGGGATTTCGGTGGATCCGAAAAAGATAAAGGTGAACGAAGATTCGCTGGTTCCTAAAGATGTAATTGATGTACGATCCTTCATGGGAATTACCAGTTATTACTGAAGGTTCATTGAATGTTTTTCGAGAATCGTGAATCCGATAACTTCTTTGCAGAAGAAAGGAAAGAAATTTGATTGGAACTAGAAATGCACCTATTTAGCCAGTGCACCTATTTAAAGAATAGCTGATCCAAATAAAGAATTTGTAGTGTGCACTGACACCTAAAATGATGGTTTAGGCAGTGTTCTGACTCAAGAATGGCATGTTATTGCCTATGAGTCTAGGAAATTAAAAATTCATGAAAATAATTATGCAACTTATGGTCTGGAATTAGTTGTTGTTATACATGCTCTAAAGATGTGGTGTCATCACCTAATTGACAGAAAATTTATTCTAATGATTGATAATGAAGGATTAAAATATCTGTTTGATCAGCCTAATCTAAATTCCAGATAAGCTAGGTGGCTAGCTTTTCTAAGTGGGTATGATTTCGAAATTTAGCACATTAAAGGTAAATAAAATAAGGTTGAGCTTCACAACAGTTATGAGCACTTATACAAAAAATATGGATGAATAGCTTAAAGCGGGGATAGAACAAGATGAAATTTACCAAAACATACAAGCTAAAACAAAATAAAATCCAACAAAAATATTAAGTACAGGGTACAATTTGAATGCAAAAGGATTTTTACTGTATAAAGATAGAATGTATGTGCCTAATGTGCCTAAAGTTAAGTTATTAATTTTAGATGAAATCCATAAAACTCCATACTCAGGTCATCGAGGCTATCAAAAGACTATAACTATGCTAAGGAAAGAATATTTTTGGCCAAACATGAAGACTGAACTCGAAGAATATATTGCTAGGTGTTTTCAATGTCAGTAGGTGAAAACTGAACATCAACACCCAGCTATATTACTTCAGCCATCGCCCATTCCTAGCTAGAAATGGGAGATAATTAGTCTCAATTTTGTTACTGAATTGCCTAAAAATCAAAATTTAAATGACTCCATCGTGGTAGTGGTCGATAAATTACATAAAAAAACCCTCTTTATACCTGTTAAAACTACGTATAAAGTTGCAAACATAGCTGATATATTTCTAAAACAAATTTTTCGACTGCATGGAATACCAAAAGTTATAATCTCAGATAGAGACCCTAAATTTACAGGTAGCTTTTGGAAATATCTGTTTAAAGGATTAAACACTACAATAAATTTTAGTACTTCATTCCATCCTCAAACAGATGGACATACTGAAAGAGTAAACCAAGTCCTCGAAGATTTACTAAGAATGTATGTGAAATACCAGCCAGGTAAATGGGAGGATTATTTACATCTGGTAGAATTTGCTTATAATAATAATTATCAAGTGTCAGCCAGATTTAGTCCTTTTGAAATCTTGTATGGATGGAAATGTAATACTCCTATCTCCTAGAGTAACCCAGTGGATATATTAGTATTAGGTCCTGAACTATTAAAGGAAATGGAAGAAATTGTTAAGCAGGTACAAACTAATCTGAAAATTGTGCAAGACCGATAGAAAAGTCAAGCAGAACTTAAAAGAACTCCAAACGAGTTCCAGGTAGGTGAAAATGTGTTCATCAAGGTGAGGCAAAAAAATATCTCTTTGAGATTGGGTAGTTGTGAAAAAATAGCACCTCGTTACTTTGGTCCATTTGAAACACTGTCTAGGTTGGACAAGTAGCTTATCAATTAGCATTACCACCAAATTTAAGAGTACATAATGTTTTTCACATTTATGTATTAAAGAAATATGTTCATGATGCTACTCTTGTTGTTAACTTAAATGATGTACATGTGGAACTAGAAAGATATTTTCTGGTGGAACCGGACTGTATCCTCGGGCGAAGGGAGATCACACTTCGGAACTGCACCATTGGTCACATGAAGGTGCAATGGAAGCACGTTAGTTCAGAGGAAGCCACCTAGGAATTGGAAAGCAATATGCGGGATGCATATCCAATTCTGTTTGAGGGGAATTCTGAGGATGAAGAATAAATAACATCGAGGATGATCTTATGCTTTAAGGGGGTGTGTATGTCACATGCCCCAATTTTGAAAAACCAATTTTATATTATTCGGTATTATTTGAGGAAAATATGTTAAATTTTATGCTAAGTTGTAATTGACGACTTAGTAGAGTCAAGGATATTTAATGTAATTCTGAATATTTTATTTATAAATAAATAAAGGAGGAGACAACAGCTTAGGAGAGCTGTTAAAAGAGTGTTTATTGGTCAAATCGGTGGAGGAGGCTAGGTGGAGAGAAAACTGACATGTGGCAACATCCTCAAACCACTTTCAACTATTGTAGGTGGCAACCTGCCTACATTTGTGTAATGTCTCCATAATACCTTGTTGCGGAATTAGATAAAATGGGTAAAAGTTTTTTTTCATATTTTTTTTTAAAGCTTTAAATCATCCAGGTAATGTGCTTCCAAATTAGGTGTCTTCAAAAATACGTGTAGTAACCTTTTCCATCAATAACCTTTATACTGCATTCATACTAACATCATCATGTAAAAAAAATAAACATGCACAACATAATAATACAAAGGACAATACAACCATATTCACGTGGTTCACCTCGTCCATGAGGCTACGTCCACCAATTTGTTAGTCATTTTATTAATTATTCCATAAAGGGGGTACAATGATACGGCTTGTCTGTTACGATTCGATTCAGCCTCAAAAAAGGCGAGTGCAGTGGAAAATTTGCATTTCCCAATCCCAAAAGGGATGTTCATGGCTTGGCTCTGCACAATCAATTAGCATACAAACTAAACCAGCTTTAATCGAGAATGAGCTCCTCGCAAAACACCATGAGTTAGTATCTAGTCTATAAAGGACAACTTAAGCTCTATATCAGCATGATGCTTTGTCCATGGTTCCTTCTAGATCTAAAAGAATTACGAATTTATAATATATGTCAACAATCCATCTTTCAACAATACATTAATACAAAATTAAACTTTAAAACATAAAAACATCCATATTAACTCAGTCTTCAACCAACTACTTCGAGTCTAAGCATGAACTCAACTAAGCCAAAACATAGGCTTTTTTCATAACCCAGATCATAAAATGATGAAAAAGGTTAATTATTGTGCTCCAATGCAGAAAGTAATTTCAATCTTTAATAAGGAGGAATAATCAGCCATCGTTTTAATTCCGATATAGTTTTCTAAAAAAAAGTCATGGTCATAAAGGACAGAGGTTAAAATAAGGAACAGTCTTCAAGCTAAAGCCAACCCCAAATTAGTTTCCTTTTTTGAAAATGTGGCATAACAAGACAGAGACTTAAATAAAAGAAACAGTACTCGATCATAAATTAAATTCCCAAAATCGATTTTACTTCTGAAAAAAATTGTGGCAAAGATTTAAATAAACAATAAGTATCCAACCATAAGCTAAACTAGAGATCGATTTCCCTTTTTGAATTGTGGCATCAAAAGACAGTGACATTATCAAGCACAGTATTAAATCCAGGATCTAAGCCCGATCATTTCCTTTCTGGAAAATCATGGCATCAAAAGACAGAGTTTGAATAATAATCAAACCGTAACTAAAACGCCAAATCGATATAGAAAAATAGATTTTTGACAAGCATGCAATCTCTAGATTGATAAAATCATGGCATATAACACATCGTTTTTAGTCAAGGCATAGATCATGCAATCACCATCATCAGATCAAAATAATAAACAACGTTTGACAGAGCATAGAACCAACTAGCATACGATCACTAGATTGTGGCATAACTAGAAACATATTTTTTTAACAAATCAAACTATCACCAGATCAATTCTTAGTGAACTCGTGGGCCTAAAAAGAGAGAGATCACCAGATTGTGGCATAACTAGAAACAATTTTTTTTTAACAAATCAAACTATCACCAAATTGATTCTTAGTGAACCCGTGGGCCTAAAAAGACAGATTGTGGCATAACTAGAAACAGATTTTAACAAGTCAAACTATCACCACATTAATTCTTTAGTGAACCTATGTGCATAAAAAGACAGAGATTACCAGATCGTGGCATAACTAGAAACATATTTTAACAAGTCAAATTATCAACAGATTGATTCTGTAGTGAGCCCGTTGGCCTAAAAAGACAGAGATCACCAGATCGTGGCATAACTAGAAACAGATTTTAACAAGTCAAACTATCACCAGATTGATTCTTAGTGAACCCATGGGCCTAAAAAGACAGAGATCACCATATCGTTTCCCAAGACAGAGGTTTTAATAAAGTATAAATATTCAAACTCCAGATCCCCATATCAGACTTGAATCAGATCGCATACCAATTCACCATACCAATTTGCATATCAGACTTAAATCAAATCCCATAACCAAATTGTCATTTTAGACTTAGATCAAATCGCATACCAATCACCATATCAACTTAAAACAAATTGCATATCATACTTGAAGCATAACCGAATCGTATATCAAACTTACAGCAAGATCCCATAACCAAATCGCCATTTCATACTTAGATGAAATCGCATACCAATTGCCATATCAACTTAAAACAAATCGCGTATCATACTTGAGTCAAATCGCCATGCATGGGCAGAGTGATTTGCAGAACCCCAAAATTCAGAAATCCCTTTGCTGGTGATCGCTTCGCCAACTTCCAAGAGGCTCTGCTCCACTTGCATTTTCACTTCTTAATAAACCCAATAGCGCTTTAGTTCTCTTTTCTCAAAGTGCATGTGGGATTTGTATATTTTTAGTTCAAACAAAATCCTCTTTAATTATAATTATACACAAATTTATATGTTTTTTTCTTGAGGCTAAAAACAACGGTTTTCCCAAATCGTGATATCACTTAACCCTTTTGATTCTCGATAGCGCTTGGGCATTAGTGGGACATTCCCAATTTCGATAAGATAAATTTCTCATGTGAAAACCCACGCACTGTCTAATTTTTATAAAGCGAATCCCCCCCCTTGCATGTATTTCTATTTTAGTAACATAAGTAGAATGCAATGTTAACTTTTGATATGCTTAGCTAGGACATCAGTATTTCATTTCATTTTCATAACAAAAGCATATACACAGGATCGCTGAATGAAACAGCATCACAAGAACAACACAAGATTAATCCTGGGAAAACTCTAAAGGAAAAAACCCAGCAAAAGCTTCCTCAATATAGATGCCCCAAAAAGGTAAAAGATAAAACCAGCAAGGAGATAAAAAACCTGATCCTCCTCCTTCTCCAACTACTTCTCTCCTCCACAAGTGTGGTACTCAAGTGAGTGTGTGTGTCTCCAATGAGGAGAGCTACACCTCTATTTATATTCATCCATTCACTTCAATTAACTCATCTGACATGTAGGATTGAGTTAATCATGTAGGCTCATGTTACACATGTAGGCTCAAGTAACCACACCGAGGTGCTAATGACCCACCTTTACAATTAGAGGGGACAACCTCATGACTCTGATTAGTTCTTCCGATTAGAAGCATCGGGGTAAAAGATAATACAAGTGGTTCTCCCGGTAGGACCATCGGGGACCACAAAAGATACATATAGAATATTCTTCGAAGTTACAATATTTCAACACTCCCCCTTAACGAGAAGGGTATTCTACAACAACAACAAAAATAGTAGGAGAGGACATCATCAACATCATCAGGGTAACACATTTATAAATCATTGGAAGCTTTTCAACATCATATAGTCTTCGTCTTCAATTTTCAACAACAAGAACTCTTTGATTAGCATCAGCATCTTTTGACCTTTTGATCAGCAACATCTTCAACACTTTGACCTTTTTATCAGCAACACCTTCAACAACATCTTCAGCAACATCTTCAGCACTTTGACCTTTCAAACAGCAACAATATCTTCAGCATTTTGATCAGCAACATCTTCAGCACTTTGATCTTTCGATCAGCAACAACATATTAAACATTTCAATCAGAAACATCTTTAGCACTTTGATCTTTCAATCAGCAACATCTTCAGTACTTTGATATTTCGATCAGCAACAACTTCTTCAGCATTTTGTTCTTTCAATCAGCAACCTGATCGGTAACATCGTGATCATCACCATAATCATACTTCAATTCTCAAACAGCATCATCATCATGATATTCTGATCTTTTTATCAGTACATCATCATCATTACACTCTGATCTTTCGATCAGTACATCGTAATCATCATCATACTCTGATCTTTCGATCATTACATCATCATCATCATACACTGATCTTTCGATCAGTACGTCATCATCATCATAAAAACATCAACATCATCAAAACATCAACATGATCCTTCCTTTCAAAATTACAGGATTTAGGTCTTTATAGAGTTACCAATGATCCTTCCTTTCAGAATTACGGGATTTAGGTCTTTACGGAGTTACTAATGATCCTTCCTTTCGGAATTACAGGATTTAGGTCTTTACAGAGTTACTAACGATCCTTCCTTTTAGAATTACGGGATCAACACATTTGTGGAACTTAGACAATCCTTCCTATTGGAATTACGGGATCAACACATCTATGGAAATCAAACAATCCTTCCTATTGGAATTACGGGATCAATTAAATGATCCTTCCTTTCGGAATTACAGGATTTAGGTATTTATAGAGTTACTAACGATCCTTCCTTTTGGAATTATAGGATCAACATAGATGTGGAACTCAAACAATCCTTCCTATTGGAATTATGGGATCAAAACATCTGTGGAACTTAGACAATCCTTCCTATTGGAATTACAGGATCAATTCAATGATCCTTCATTTCGGAATTATGGGATTTAGGTCTTTACGGAGTTACTAACGATCCTTCCTTTCGGAATTATGGGATCAACATAGATGTGGAACTCAGACAATCCTTCCTCTAGGAATTACGGGATCAACACACGTTCTCGAGTACCGAAGTCACTAGATCCATTCTAAACTGAATTTCAAGGATGATACAGTCCTACCACATTCACGGGGACCGAGATCTCCACATACATTTTGAACCGAGGTTCAGGGATGATGCAATCCTACCACTTTAACGGGGTCCAATACCTCTGGATACATTTTGAACCGAGGTTCAGGGATGATGCAATCCACCACTTTCACGGGGGATGAGATCTCCAGATACATTTTGAACCGAGGTTTAGAGATGATGAAATCCACCACTTTCACAGGGGATGAGACCTCTGGATACATTTTGAACCGAGGTTAAGGGATGATGCAATCCACCACTTTCATGGGGGCCAAGACCTTCGGATACATTTTGAATCGAAGTCCAGGGATGATGCAATCCTACCACATTCACGGGGGCTGAGACCTCCGGATACATTTTGAACCGAAGTTCAAGAATGATGCAATCCCACCACATTCATGGGGGCCGATACCTCTGGATACATTTTGAACCGAAGTTCAAGGATGATGCAATCCCACCACATTCACAAAGACTGAATTCACCAGATCTATTTTGGACATATGTCCCGAGATGATACAATCCCTCTTCATTCTCGAGGACTGGAGTCACCGAATCACTTTTGGAAAGATGTCCTGGGATGATACAATCCCTCTTCATTCTCGAGGACCGAGGTCACCAGGTCACTTTAGGGCAGATTCCCAGGGATGATACAATCCCACTGCAACATCACTACTCCCCCTTTTGAGGAAGGTTCTTCCGAACCTCACCAAGCTTGTCTCAAAAGTGTTAGAACTTTACTCGAGACAGAGGCTTTGTTAGCACATCAGCAACCAAACCATCATCATCTACATCTTCAGTATGTGAATACTAAACTATCACCATCTGTATCTCCAGTATGTGAATACTGAAAGCATCATCATCTATATCTTCAGTATGCAAATACTGAAAGCATCATCTATATCTTCAGTATAGAAATACTGAAAGCATCATCATCTCTATATTCAGTATAGAAATATGGAATCAACATCATCTACATCTACAGTATGTAAATACTGAAACATCATCTATATCTTCAGTATGGGAATACTGAAACATCATCATCTGTATATTCAGTATAGAAATACAGAATCACCATCATCTACATCTACAATATGTAAATACTGAAACATCATCTATATATTCAGTATTGGAATACTTAAACATCATCATCTGCATCTTATCTTGTATGTAGAAATACCGGATTTCTATGTGTTACGAGGAAACATAGGGTTCTCTGTCATCACAACTCTGGTTATCATATAGAATCATTGTAGTATCCATCTTCAGTTCAAAGAGACCTAATATCAGCTTCCGAAGCCATATGGCTTCACAACTTAGCAGAGCAATTTGCTATGTATCTTGTTTCAGCCATGCTACCAGAAACATTGGACTGTTTCCTGCTAAACCATGAACTCATAGGAGACCCCAAACAAAAGCATCTACCTAATGTGATTTTCCTGTCTGAGATACTTCCAGCCCAATTTTCATCTATGTATACATACAATCTATACTCATGGCTACCATCATAATATAAACCAAATTCTATAGTCCCTTTCAGATATCGCATCACATGTTTTGCAGTTACTAGGTGAACCCGTCTTGGTTGAACAAGATATTGACTTAAGGTGTTCAAACCAAAAAAAATGTCTTGTCTGGTATTTGTTAAGTACATCAATGACCCAATGATCTATCTGTAATGAGTCATATCCACTAACTCTGATGAGTCATTAGCTAACAGCTTCAGGTTAGAGTCCATGGGTGTGGCCATGACTTTGCATTCCAACATATTGAATCTCTTCAATATATCTACCGCATACTTTCCTTGGTTGAGAAATATTTCTTCTGAACTTTGCCATACTTCCAGACCTAGCAAATAATGCATTAACCCAAGGTCTTTCATATAAGATTCTTCTGCTAGTTTCTTCTTTCTTTCCATGACCTGTTTCTCATTTCCTATCAAGGATAAGTCATCCACATATAATAATAGGATGACAAGTTCATCTTCTACAACCTTGAGATAAGGGTTAGGATCAGCTTTACTCTTGTTAAATCCCATGCTCGACAAGAAACTATCTATTCTTCCACACCAAGCTCTTGGAGCTTGCTTCAAGCCATAGAGGGCCTTCTTCAACTTGCATACATTATTCCATCTGGCTTCAACTTCAAATCCTTGTGACTATTCGATGAAAAAACTCTTTCTCAATCATACCATTAAGGAAGGCTTGTCTTTACTTCACCATGGAAGAAACTACCATGATAGTTCTGAAGGAAGTGTACCTTACTTCCTGGAGTAAGTGTCTCTTCAGAATTAATTTCCTCTTTCTGAAAGAAACCTCTGGCCACAAATCTTGGTTTATACTTCTCGATACTTCAGTCAGCTGCATGCTCTATTTTGTATATCCATTTGGAGGATACAATACTCCTTCCTTCTAGTTTGGGAACTATATCCCATACATCATTCTAGTATTCTTTCATCATGAGTTCATCTTGTCAGATCATCAACATATCCTAGTCTTCTGCATTCAACTTTGAACGTTGGAACCCACTTTACTCTTGGTAAACTCTCGATCCACCAAGAAGCTGGCCATCATGTCGTACCGTTTCGAACTCAGATATCTTCTGTAGTCACTCCCCCTGAAGTGGAGTATTATCTTCCTTCTTCATTCTGTACAGGTGGTTCTATGCTTGATATATACTAGTCAATAGAGTATGTCATGTCATAGTCTATTCTTTCTGAGGCAAATCATGAACCTTTCTTTGTACACTTGTTCTTGTAGATCCATATGGAGGATACTATGTACTTCCCTTTATGTCTCGAAATCATATCGTATACATCATTCCCCATGTTCAACTTTTATTCTTTGATCATAGTTTCTTTTATAGCATTCTTTTCTTCATCTTGAGTTATCTCTCATCCCCATGGTGTTCTTCATCCTTTGAGGTGGATCTACTGCTTTCTGAATATCTTTCTTCCATCATGGTGTCTCTGACCCTGGGAGCTTCATATTCATGTTTATTGGATTGTCATCACTTGTTCTTCGGAACAAGTCTCGTCCTTGTTTTCTTATAGGAGGTTGTACAGGACCTTTCCATGACATCATTAAGATTGTGCACTAATCCAATATGTCAACAAAGAGGTTTGATAAGTAGCACTGGAGAGTTGTATAGCGCCATGAGCTACTTACCCATCACATGCATATTAGTAGTATTAATGTAAACAATGTATCATTCATAACACATCAACTGAATATAATCAAATGTATAACAAAACAATATCATGACATGGCAACGGAATACTTATCTTTTGTTTGTTTTGTGGGTAGACTCGATCTTGATCATTTTGCTTTATCATCTTCTTCATTCATGAAATCATCATTTCTTATCCAAATGATAAGATGAATAAGAGGTTCTTCAAGAATTGAGTTTTTCATTATCCTCATCGCTTGAGGGATCTTCTTTGAATGGTGAGAGCTTGATCTTCAATTGCTCCCATCTTCTTCTTCTCTTCTTATTAGTTGAGCCAAAAGTAATCACTTCATTCTGGCATACATTCTTCCTCTACCACTTCAAGTTGTTCTACATTCTATATCTTCACATTCTTCAACTGTTTTCTCAAATCCATCTTCTGATTTAAGTTCTTATCTTCAGATAGCTTGATCAAGGAATCAAACATCTTCGGTGTCTTTAGGGAAGACACTTGTGGTATAAGTTGATCCGTGATTGAATCAACAATGATCTTCTTGGTCTTGATCAAGTTCTTCTTGTGTAAGGCTTTGAGCCTCATCTTTGTATGGAACTGGAACCTCTCTACTCATGTAAGTGTCCAATTCATTTTCTTCAGAGAGATCAAATACTTCCATTCTTGGAAGTTGTCAACTGATGTGATATATCACTTTGAAATGAGAACCTCAAATGAAAATAGCAAAATATTAGATCTTACTAATTTGAGGTGTCCGTCGTACTTCTAGAGCTCGGTGATATAGGGCTTGTCAGAGAAACCCTAATTTTTAAAAGTTGGAATATTTCAGATTTGATTGGAGAGAAAGATATATCTATTCAAATGGAGCTGTCTAATGTACTCCTTTTTTGAAAACAGTGGAGGGAAGCTCCCGGAACAGGAAGCCCTAGTTTTCCAATTTCTTCTGCAGAAATGCATGTCACTGCTTCTATGATATCTCTGAAAATACTATTTCTTTATGTCTGAAATTTCTTAGTGCGGTAACCTCGCATGTTCCTGAGCCAAAAACATAGGTCTCAAAAGAATTGGTTTCACCAATTGGAATTTATGATCAATTTCCCAGGGTGACCTGTTACAGGACTGTTCAAAACAACAAAGTTGTACGGCATGCCACGTGTCACTGTTTCATCTTCTGATTGTAATATTTAGACCATAGAAATTACAGTCTGTGCTTTTTCTGGAAAATCTTCAGGAATTCCATTTGGACCTAGGTAGCCCAAGCTATAGCGAGTTTCTCCAGGTGTCCTTTTTAGTGATGAATTCACGAAGAGGTTGGAACCATAACTTGGAGGGATCATATCTCCCAGAATATAGTGAATCGGAATCTAAATTTTGGAAAAAATGTAAATCAGGATTTTATCTTCAGTATCTGATATTTTTAGCTCTTGAACCTTCGCCAATATCAGGATATAGCGAATGTACCAAAACTTAGCAGTTTTAGTATTTAGCGTTTTTCTGGCTCGGGGTCAAACTAGGGTTTGACTTTCACGGAGTTTCACCCAACCAAAAATATTGATCTAAGTCTCTAAACTTCGATCTTCATGAGGAGATAAATCCTACACTAGGCTCACTCAAAAATTCTTCTTCTGCAAGAAGCCGTAATTTCTTCCGGGGAGAGAGAGAGGGCTATTTTTCCTTTTGAAAGCTGTCATGTTCAGGTTAGCTATGATACCATGTTTACTTTTCATATGATTATCGAAGACATCAGTATTTCATTTCATTTTCATAAGAAAAGCATATACACAGGATCACTGAAAGAAACAACATCATAAGAACAACAAAGATTTATCCTGGGAAAACCCTAAAGGGAAAAACCCAGCAAAAGATTCCTTAATATAGATGCCCCAAAAAGGTAAAAGATAAAACCAGCAAGGAGATCAAAAACCTGATCCTTCTCCTTCTTCAGCTACTTCTCTCCTCCACAAGTGCGCTACTCAAGTGAGTGTGTTTGTCTGCAATTAGGAGAGCTACACCTCTATTTATATTCATCCATTCACTTCAATTAACTCATCCGACATGTAGGCTCAAGTTAATCATGTAGGATCGAGTTACACATGTAGGCTCAAGTAACCACACTGGGGTGCTAATGACCCACCTTTACAATTAGAGGGGACAACCTCATGACTCTTATTAGTTATTCCGATTAGAAGCATCAGGGTACAAGATAATACAAGTGGTTCTCCCGATAGGGCCATCGGGGACCACAAAAGATACATATAGAATATTCTTCAAAGTTACAATATTTAAACATGCAACAGAGGTACGTGGTGAAATCACGCAAAACTCCCAATTGAACTAGAATTAGAACTAGTTCTATAAACATGCAAGACTAATATATGAACATGTAGCATTGATAGTTGAAAATTGTCGGTTGGAATACTTAGGAGGGTCATCTAATTCATTTTTTACAAAAAGAGATATATGTATAAATCCTTAATAAATAGGAGCATTCTTACCCATCCTTTACTCTCAATTCAATTACAAGTCCCTTTAGATTAAATTACAACTCCCTCAGTTTTAGCTTATCACTTTGTATTTGTAAATTAGACTTCTATCAAATTTTGGATGCAATCCACAAAACAATGCGTGCAACAATATTATAATAAACCCCTTGTTCTAAAATATGTTTGATATGTATGCAAATCATTTTACTGAGATTGAGGTTTTGAGCCAAATTACGAGGTGGACATAATTTGACTTAAACTTTGATGCATTGTATCTTTTAAGCGTTTAAATGGATCCACTAAATTATGGAGGAAGAATGGGGATGTTTCTTATACTCCAAACCTTCTGACAATGTTTCTCTTTCATTTTCTTTTAACGTAGGGTGCCTTTTACTAAGCTTTGCATTTTCGGATTGGTGTCATGAAGGGACATTACATCCTTCCCCCCTTAGAGTTAACACCATCCAAGGTGTTACCTGTTTATTTATTGATTGCATTTGTATTTCTTAATCCCTCTGATTAATGGTATCAGGTCCTCATCCTACATTTAAAATCATACATATGCATGTATACTAGCATTGATATTGAAACAATGTAAAACTCAGAAATCTAACACTATACAATTTACCGTGGATTCCAATATACATGCCAGTTCTATTTTCCAATAATTAAACACATTACCTGATAGGTACAAGTTTACATGTAATGCAAATACTTCTCCCCACATTATTATTTTCTCTGGATTTCCTCCATCCTAGCACTCCAAGTGCTAACAGTACTCCAAGTACCGATCCAAGCTACCGAACACAAGGATGATACCCTTCCTTAGTCGTCTCTCCTTTCTTGTGCTATTCAGGGCCCTTACCAATCTAAGCTACCCAACACAAGGATGATACCCTTCCTTAGGAATATCTCCTTCTCGTGTTATTTAGGGCTCTTCACCAAGCTTAGTCACCTCCGTTATCACACACCACCACAACTCCTAGAGGTTATTCTCTTCACAGAGCCCCCACTCTTATGACAGTCCTCTTGATGTGTGTAGAACGAGTCTTAACCAAAACATCTTACATCTAGGCATCCCTAGAATGCATAATGGTCCCTAGCTGGCCTGGGGGAAAACATGTATCTTTCATCCACTACCTTCATCACCACTTCCTCATGGTGACAACTTTATGCACATGAGATATTTCTCATATCTTCTTAACTCATTACAGTCCTAGAGCTTTAGCCTTCATTATGGCCACAACTTTCCCATGCCTGTAATCACTCCATAGGTGGTCACTTTGTCATATTAAAGACATCAATTTTTTTTATCATAAGTCATGTCTTACTTCATTTCTCATTCATCAGATAAGAGCCTTTATACTAGCGTACCCTTTCTACCACTAAGGCATTTATTGATTTTAAACACAACACATTTTATTACTTACCTCAGCTGCACTGTAGCCCAAGTTCGTAAGTAAATGCAAATTCATGACTTTAAATATTTGTTGTTGTACCTTGCACAAGTTTAACTTGCCTTGGAAATTCTAGGTACTGTTGCCAATCTTGTGAAGAACCTAAAAACTTTTTAAAGGTGCATTATTAATCAGTCTAGTTAATTATGCTTCTATTCCACCTTTTAATACTGCTGGGTAGTGCTTGGAATAAATACAAGTGAATTCCATTGCATAACACCACTTGACATTTGATCCTATGCCTCATATATTGAACATGTCAATACTCATTTTCTCTCATGTTTTGAGGCAGAGAAGCAAAGTTACCATTATAAAAGACCATGATAGATGAAATTAAAATGTCGTGTGAAACTTCAAACCTAATCGCATGAATTTTTAGTTAATATCACATATTTAGTTCTCCTAAACTTCTTTAACATATGGAAAGTCTGACAACAGCTCCTATGATTCTTAACCCACATACATTGTTTGCGAAAACTATCCAAGATTTTATTACATTGCCAAATTCCATACCTGACTTTAGTAGAGGGAAAAATAAATCTAGAATTTAACAACTTCAATGCAACATGTTGGTTTTAGACATTGGTTATATCAAGATTCCGTCAAGAAGACAACCCGTAAACATGATCTCATTACGCGTCATATATTTTTTGTGTGCCGTCTACTTAAATATCATCAATAAATATGACAAGCAGTGTCTTCAACGAAGATTTCCAACTTAGGTGTAATATTGTTAATGGTAGTATAGCAAGTTTTTTTTTCAAATTTTTCCAACTCTTCATATAGCTAAATAGAGTGAGTT
Organism: Pseudotsuga menziesii; assembly: GCA_001517045.1. Taxonomy (NCBI): domain Eukaryota; kingdom Viridiplantae; phylum Streptophyta; class Pinopsida; order Pinales; family Pinaceae; genus Pseudotsuga; species Pseudotsuga menziesii. Next base: position 122,666 of record LPNX010044485.1, read on the forward strand.
TTACAGCTCAGTTTAATATTGCTCAGATGAGAACAACTACAGTCATTGCTTTATTCAAGATTCATATAGGCCCAATTCAGCAAGGATTGCATCTCAAAACATTGGAAAATATTGCTTAATGTAAGAGGAGCTGGGAAGTATTGTTCTCTTAACTAGTCATAAACCAATAACCAGCAATAACATTGAATTAGCACTTGGGCTAAAGTATTTCTTAGTAATAATACTAGGTCTATCTTTTCATATCTAGATGGTGCCGATTTTGTGTATGGTGGATGATTCTTCCTTTATAACATGGTTAGTGACATTAAGATGGAAAATTACGTTTGTTCTCAAAATAAAAGGAACGAGTAAGCAAGAATGTTTGATGATAAATTCAAACTTGCACCTATCACACTATCCATAAGAGAGTCCTAAGACTAAGAGTAAGATATTCCAAGTCACTACCTGTAGCACCCTTTTCAACTTTAACTAACTTTGAGCATGACTCTTTAGAAGAATAGCATTACAAAAAGAAATTATTTTCATAACGGAAAATAGGTGTAAGGATAGAGACTTCCATTTTCGCCACTAAAGAAATTTGGAAAACATTCTAGCTCACTTTAAGAATGTGTCTATATTCCTCCCTTTTGTATTTATACTAGAGATCAAACATTATTCATGTAAAGAAACTTAATAAGTGATTAGCATGATACTTATCTGGTTTCAATCCGACCATTGCCAACAGTGTTGCAATTTCTTCCTAACATAATTCGACTTTCCTGCAAAATTATCATGTTAGCCCATTCTTAAGGGTCCAATGTTGTACCTGGCTCTGATACCATATGTCACATCTCCATAATACCTTGTTGCGGAATTAGATAAAATGGGTAAAAGTTTTTTTTCATTTTTTTTAAGCTTTAAATCATCCAAGTAATGTGCTTCCAAATTAGGTGTCTGCAAAAATATGTGTACTAACCTTTTTCATCAATAACCTTTATATTGCATTCATACTAACATCATCATGTAAAAAAAATAAACATGCACAACATAATAATACAAAGGACAATACAACCATATTCACGTGGTTCACCTCGTCCACAAGGATATGTCCACCAATTTATTACTCGTTTGATTAATTCTTCCATAAAGGGGGTACAATGATGCGGCTTATCTATTACAATTCGATTCAGCCTCAAAGCAAGGCGAGTGCAGTGGAAAATTTGCATTTCTGAATCCCAAAAGGGATGTTCACGGCTTGGCTCTGCACAATCAGTTAGCATACAAACTAAACCGGCTTTAACCGAGAATGAGCTCCCGACCAAACACCATCAGTTAGTATCTAGTCTATAAAGGACAACTTAAGATCTATATCAACATGCTTCTTTGTCCATGGTTCCTTCTAGATCTAAAAGAATTCCAACTTTATAATATATGTCAACAATCCATCCTTCAACAATACATTAATACAGAATTAAACTTTAAAACATAAAAACATCCATATTAACTCAGTCTTCAACCGGCTACTTCGAGATTGAGCATGAACTCGACTAAGCCAAAACGGAGGAGTTTTTTGTAAACTGGATCAGAAAATGATGAAAAAGGTTAATTATTGTGCTCCAATGCAGAAATTAATTTCAATCTTTAATAAGGAGGAATAATCAGCCATCGTTTTAATTCCGAGATAGTTTTCTCAAAAAAATTCATGGTCATAAAGAACAGAGGTTAAAATAAGGAACAGTCTTCAAGCCAACACCAACCCCAAATCGATTTCCTTTTCTGAAAATGTTGCATAGAAAGATAGAGACTTAAATAAAATAAACAGTACTCGATCATAAATTAATTTCCCAAAATCGATTTTACTTCTAAAAAAAAATCATGGCAGAGATTTAAATAAAGAATCAATATCCAACCATAAGCTAAACGAGAGATTGATTTCCCTTTTTGTATTGTGGCATCAAAAGATAGTGACATTATCGAGAACAGTATTAAATCTAGTATCTAAGCCCAATCGGTTCCTTTCTAGAAAATCATGGCATCAAAAGACATAGTTTGAATAATAATCAAATAGTAACTAAAACCCCAAATGTATATAAAAAAATAGCATTTTGACAAGCATTGCAATCTCCAGATTGATAAAATCGTGGCATATAACACAACGTTTTTATTCAAGGCACAGATCATGCAATCACCATCATTAGATTGAAATAGTAAACAACATTTGACAGAGCATAGAACAAGGTAGCATGTGATCACCAGATTGTGGCATAACTAGAAACATATTTTTTTAACAAATCAAACTATCACCAGATCGATTCTTAGTGAACCCATGGGCCTAAAAAGACAGAGATCACCAGATTATGGCATAACTAGAAACAATTTTTTTTTAACAAATCAAACTATCACCAGATCGATTCTTTGTGAACCCATGGGCCTAAAAAGACAGAGATCACCAAATCGTGGCATAACTAGAAATAGATTTTAACAAGTCAAATTATCACCAAATCGATTCTTTAGTGAACCCATGGGCCTAAAAAGACAAAGATCACCAGATCGTGGCATAGAAACAAATTTTAACAAGTCAAATTATCACCAGATTGATTCTGTAGTGAACCCATGGGCCTAAAAAGACAGAGATCACCAGATCGTGGCATAACTAGAAACAGATTTTAACAAGTCAAACTATCACTAGATCAATTCTTAGTGAAACCGTGGGGCTAAAAAGACAAAGATCACCAGATCGTTTCCCAAGATAGAGGTTTTAATAGCGTAGAAATATTCAAACTCCAGATCACCATATCAGACTTGAATCAGATCACATACCAATTTGCATATCAGACTTAAAGAAAATCCCATAACCAAATCGCCATTTCAGACTTAGATCAAATTGCATACCAATCACCATATCAACTTTAAAAAATTCACATATCAGACTTGAGTCAAATCACCATGCATAGGAAAAGTGATTTGCAGAACCCCAAAATCCAGAAATCCCTCTGCCCATGATCCCTTCGCCAACTTCCAAGAGGCTGTGCTCCACTTGCCCTTTCACTTCTTAATAAACCCAATAGCATTTTAGTTCTCTTTTCTCCGAGCACATGTGGGATTAGTATATTTTTAGTTCAAACAAAATACTCTTTAATTATAATTATAGAAAAAATTATATGTTTTTTTCATGATGCTAAAAGTAATGGTTTTCACAAATCATGATATCGCTTAACCATTTTGATTCTTGATAGCGCTTGGGCATTAGTGGGACAATCTCACTTTTGATAAGATAAAGTTCTCATATGAAAACCCACGCACTGTCTAATTTTTATAAAGTGAATCCCCCCCTTGTGTTGGTTGTGGAGCCTAATCTTCCAGATGCATAGATATTATTCAGTTGTGATTGTAACCCAGGAGTACTGTACACTCATTCTCCCTGCCTTGGGATTCAAGGCAGCACCCCAAAAAAGGAGGTTCAGGGGTGGAGCCCACAATTTTTGTTTTGTTTTTGGGATGTGTGTTGGCCAACAATATTATGGACCCATGGTATTGGGTTAACCGTATAATTTTCCCGTGGTATTGGGTTAAACCTAGAATTTTCCCAATGTATTTCCCCTATAAAAGAGAGCATTGTAAATCGACTGGGAATGGTACTGTATTGTATTGGATGAGAGACTATGAGAGCGTGAAGAGGAAGTGCAGTGGTTTTGCTGTAGGGTGTATCCCTTTATCTTTCTGGACTGTAATAAAAAGACTAGAAAATTTCTTTGTGGACATAGCCCATCATTTGGGTGAACCACATTATATCTATGTCTCTCTGTAATGTTTTAATGTGTTTTACATCTTGTTTATTGATTTATCTATATATTTGTTATTGCTTTGCGGTCCTGTTTTCTAAGAATTGGTATCAGAGCCAAAAGGTCTATTTGGTTGGTAAACTCGTAGGAAAGAAGGGTTCCTTGTTCGAGTGGGAGCAATGGTGGAAGAAGGAAAGTTTAGGGTCAAATATTTAACGGCCAAAACTATCAGTTATGGAAGATGAAAATGGAGGACTATCTATACCAGAAGGATCTGTACCTGCCATTGGGCAGAAAAACAAAATAGCTAATGGAAATGAAGGATGAAGAATGGGAGGTTCTTGACAGAAAGGCACTAGGAACAATACGGCTGTGCCTGGCTTCATCGGTGGCCTTCAATATTTCAAAAGAAAAAACAACAGAGGGTGTGATGAGCACATTGAGTAAGCTCTACGAAAAACACTTGGCTTCTAACAAGGTATTTTTAAGGAAGCATTTCTTTAATATGAAGAGGTCGGAAGGTGGATCTGTTGCTGACCATTTCAATGAGTTTAATACACTTACTAGTCATTTAAGTTCTGTAAAAGTGAACTTTGATGATGAGGTTAGATCTCTTCTAATCTTGTGCTCATTGCCAGAAAGCTGGAATAGCTTGGTCATGGCTGTAAGTAACTCTGTCCCCATTTCAAGCACTCTTAAGTTTGATGATGTTGTTGGTGTTATTATTAGCGAGGAAATGCGAAGAAAAATAACAGGTGAGACATCACGTAATGCATTGACCATGGAGAGAAGAGGGAGACAAAATGAGAGAGGAAGGGGCCCAGGAAATCGCAGCAAGTCTAAAAAGGGAAGATCCAAGTCTAGATTTGGAAAAATAGAGTGCTGGAACTGTGGTAAGAAAGGACACCTAAAGAAAAACTGCAGAGCACCAAAGAAGAAAGGTGAGAGGAAGCAAGAGACTATCCAGGAAGCTAATGTAGCAGGTGATGTGTTACAAGATGCTTTGATTATTGCATTAGATAATACTATTGATTACTAGGTAGTAGATTCAGGTGATTCATGTCATGCTACACCCCATAGGAAATTTTTTTTGATTATGTTCAAGGTGATTTTTGGCATGTGTTATTGGGGGATGATGAACCATGTAAAATTGTTGGACTGGGTAAGGTATTGATTAAGCTAAATAATGGAAATGACTGGTTGCTAAAGGATGTAAGGCACATTCCTGCTATGAAAATAAATCTGATCTCAATAGGGCAATTGGGAGATGGCAGTTGTTTGTCTATGTTTGGAGAAACATGGTGGAAGGTCACTAAAGGATCAATGGTAATTGCAAAAGGAGATAGGATAGGTATGTTATATTTATGTCCTCCTTATACTGATTATTCTATTTTTGTATCTTCCACAAAAGCAAGTGCAGCGTTGTGGCATCATAGGCTTGGCCACATTAGTGAGAAGGGGACGCAGATTCTCCACTCAAGGAAACTGCTTCCAGATCTGAAGCAGGTAACTTTGGAATTTTGTGAGAATTGTGTTTATGGAAAACATAAGAGAATTACATTTCTAAGGGTTGGGAAACAAAAGAAGAGTGAAAAGTTAGAGCTTGTCCATACAGATGTATGGGGACCAGCTCAGGTACAATCTCTTGGCGGCTCTCATTATTATGTTACTTTTATTAATGATGCAACTAGAAAAACTTGGGTTTATTGCATTAGACATAAATATAATGTGTTTGATATTTTTAAGAAGTGGAAATATTTGGCTGAGAATGAGACAAGAAAAAACTTGAAATGTCTCAGATCTGATAATGGAGGTGAGTACTGCACCAAGGAGTTCTACAGTTACTGTTCACACAATGGGATTCACAGAGACAAGACAGTCTCTGGAACACCCAAGAAAATGGTGTGTTAGAAAGGATGAAGAAAATGATCATGGAGCGTGCAAGGTGTATGAGATTTCATCGAGGGTTGCCCTTACAGTTTTGGGCTGATGCTGTAAACATTGTTGTTTATTTAATAACCAGAGGGCCTTCAAGCGCTTTGGATGGGGGCATTCAAGAGGAGGCATGGATAGGTAAACATGTAAAATAATCATTTCTGAGAACTTTTGGTTGTGAAGCATTTGTCCATATTGATAAAGATGATAGAACAAATCTTGAGGCTAAATCCAAGAAATGTACCTTTATTGGATATGGGGTTGATGATTTTGGTTATTGCTTATGGGATCTTAAAAATAGCAAAATCATTAGGAGTAGAGATGTAGTATTCAATGAAAAGGTCATGTACAAAGATCAGTTGCAGGGAAAGAAAGAAGAAAAGGAAAACACAGAGTACACAGTGCTTGATGAAATCAAAGAAAATGAAGTTCCAAAAGCACCAAAAAATCAAGAGCAGTAGCAGGTACCTAAATCTCCTGCAACTGTAAGAAAGTCTACTAGGTTAAGTAGACCTTCTGAACGATTCTCTCCTTCACTGTATTATTTATTGATGACTGATTCTAGTGAACCAGAATGTTTTGAAGAAGCAATGCAGGTAGAAACTAGAAAGAAGTGGGAGTAAGGCATGGATGAGGAGATGGACTCATTGGTAAGAAACAAGACTTGGGATATGGTTAAGTTGCCTATAGAAAAAAGGGCATTGCAGAATAAATGGGTTTACAGGTTGAAGGAAGAAGATGGAGGAAAGAAGCGGTACAAGGCTAGACTTGTTGTAAAGGGGTTTTCACAAAAGAAAGGTATAGACCTTGATGAAATATTTTCTGCTGTTGTTAAAATGACTTCAATTATAACTATTTTAAGTCTAGTGGTGGTAGAATATTTGCATCTTGAACAATTAGATGTAAAAACAGCCTTTCTCCATGGGGATTTGGAGGAAGAGATTTATATGCAGCAGCCACAAGGGTATGAGGTCAAAGGGAAGGAGAATTTGGTTTGCAGGTTGAAGAAGAGCTTGTATGGCCTAAAGCAAGCTCCATGGCATTGGTATTTAAAATTTTATAAGTTTATGACAGAACAAGGTTATGATAGATGTCATTCTGACCACTGTTTTTATTTCAAGAGGCTAGATAATAGAAGATATATTATCTTGTTATTGTATGTGGATGACATGCTTTTTGTAGGGTCTAACATGTAGGATATAAATGTGCTCAAAATAAAACTAGCTAAATAATTTGCGATGAAGGATTTGGGTGCCACAAAGAAAATCCTTGGTATGAGAATAACAAGAGACAGGAAAAATCACAAATTGACATTGTCTCAAGGTGAGTACATAGAAAAGGTGTTGTAGAGGTTTAGAATGTAGAATGCAAAACCAGTTAGTACACCTTTGGAAAGCCATTTCAAACTAAGCAAGAATATGTGTCTAGAGACACAAGAAGAGATAGATTACATGTCGAAGATTCCCTATTCATCAGCAATTGGGAACTTGATGTATGCCATGGTGTGCACAAGACCAGATATTGCACATGCAGTGGGAGTTGTGAGCAGGTATATGAATAATCCAGGTAAAGAGCATTGGAAAGCAGTACAGTGGATTCTCAGGTATTTAAGAGGTACCACTTCTCATGCATTATGTTTTGGAGGTTCAGACACTGTTCTACAGGGATATGTTGATGCATATATGGCTATTTATAAAGACAGTAGGAGGAGCACCACAGGGTATGTGTTCACTGTAGGTGGGACAACAGTAAGTTGGACTTCAAAAATCCAACACGTTGTTGCACTTTCAACAAGAGAAGCAAAGTATGTTGCTGCTACAGAGTCTAGTAAGGAGATGATTTGGTTGTAGAGGTTCATGGAAGAATTGGGTAAGAAACAGGAGGATAGTAGGCTATACAGTGACAGATAGAGTTCCATTCATCTTGAAAAGAACTCATCCTTTCATTCGAGGACTAAACATATACAACTCAAGTACCACTTCATAAGATCTGTTCTAGATGAAGAACTGTTAAAACTAGAAAATATTCACACTAGCTAGAATCCTGCAGACATGTTGACAAAGGGAGTAACCAGAGAGAAACTGAGTTCTTGCTGGGTTTTTGTCGGCCTTAAAACATGAAGGTGAAAAGAAGAAATTTTCCAAGTCCAAGGTCCAGCACATAGTCCAGCAAGTGCAGTAGCGATGGAGTCTCTGTGATTAGTCTCCAAGTGGGAGATTGTTGGTTGTGGAGCCTAATCTTCCAGATCCAGAGGTATTATTCAGTTGTGATTGTAACCCACGAGTACTGTACACTCATCCCCCCTATATTGTGGACCCATGGTATTGGGTTAACCCTATAATTTTCCCATTGTATTTCCCCTATAAAAGAGAGCATTGTAAATCAACTGGGTATGGTATTGTACTGTATTGGATGAGAGACTATGAGAGCGTGAAGCGGAAGTGGAGCGGTTTTGCTACAGGGTGTATCCCTTCATCTTTCTATATTGTAGTAAAAGGACTGGAAAATTTCTTTGTCGACATAGCCCATCAGTTGGGTGAACCACGTTATATCTATGTCTCTCTATAATGTTTTAATATGTTTTTGCATCTTGTTTATTGGTTTAAGTTCTGTATATCTGTTATTGCTCTGCGGTCCTATTTTCTAACAATTGGTATCAGAGCCAAAAGATATATTTGGTTGGTAAACTCGTAGGAAAGAAGGGTTCCTAGTTCGAGTGGAAGCAATGGCGTAAGAAGGAAAGTTTAGGGTCAAAAAATTTAACTGCCAAAACTATCAGTTATGGAAGATGCAAATGGAGGACTATCCGTAACAGAAAGATCTGTACTTTCCATTGGGAGGAAAAGAAAAATAGCCGGTGGAAATGAAGGATGAAGAATGGGAGGTTCTTGATAGAAAGGCACTAGGAACAATACAACTGTTCCTGGCTTCGTTGGTGGCCTTCAACATTTCGAAAGAAAAAACAATAGAGGGTGTGATGAGCGCATTGAGTAAGCTCTTCGAAAAACCCTCGGCTTCTAACAAGGTATTTTTAATGAAGCGTTTATTTAATATGAAGATGTCGGAAGGTGGATCTATTGCTAACCATTTAAATGAGTTTAATACACTTACCAGTTAGCTAAATTCTGTAAAAGTGAACTTTGATGATGAGGTTAGGGCTCTTCTAATCTTATGCTCATTGCAAGAAAGCTGGAATAGCTTGGTCATGGCTGTAAGTAACTCTATCCCTATTTCAAGCACTTTTAAGTATGATGATGTTGTTGGTGTTATTCTTAGCGAGGAAGTGCGAATAAAAATCATAAAAATCACAAGTGAGACAGCAGGTAATGCGTTGACCATGGAGAGTAGAGGGAGACAAAACGAGAGAGGAAGGAGCCCAGGAAATCACAGCAAGTCTAAAAAGGGAAGATCCAAGTCCAGATTTGGAAAAATAGAGTGTTGGAACTGTTGTAAGAAAGGACACCTAAAGAAAGACTACAAAGAACCAAAGAAGAAAGGTGAGAGGCAACAAGAGACTACCCAGGAAGCTAATGTAGTAGGTGATGTGTTACAAGATGCTTTGATTCTTGCATTAGATAATACTAGTGATTATTGGGTAGTAGATTCAGGGGCTTCATGTCATGCTACACCCCATAGGAAATTATTTTATGATTATGTTCAAGGTGATTTTGGGCATGTGTTATTGGGGGATGATGAACCATGTAAAATTGTTGGAAAGGGTAAGGTACGGATTAAGCTAAATAATGGAAATGACTGGTTGATAAAGGATGTAAGGCACATTCCTACTATGAAAAGAAATCTGATCTCAATAGGGAAGTTGGAAGATTGCGGCTGTTTATCTATGTTTGGAGAAACATGGTGGAAGGTCACTAAAGGATCAATGGTAATTGCAAAAGGAGATAGGATAGGTATGTTATACTTATGTCCTCATAATACTGATTATTCTATTTCTGTAGCTTCCACAAAAATAGGTGCAGCGTTGTGGCATCATAGGCTTGGACACATGAGTGAAAAGGGGATGCAGATTCTCCACTCAAGGAAACTGCTTCCAGATCTAAAGTAGGTAAGTTTGGAATTTTGTGAGAATTGTGTTTATGGAAAGCAGAAGAGAGTTACATTTCTCAGGGTTGGGAAACAAAACAAGAGTGAAAAGTTAGAGCTTGTCCATACAGATGTATGGGGATTCGCTCAGGTACAATCTCTTGGTGGCTCTCATTATTATGTTACTTTTATTGATGATGCAACTAGAAAAACTTGGGTTTATTGCATTAGACATAAGTCTAATGTGTTTGATACTTTTAAGAAGTGGAAATATTTTGCTAAGAATGAGACAGGAAAAAGGTTTAAATGTCTCAGATCTGATAATGGAGGCGAGTACTACACCAAGGAGTTTGACAGTTACTATTCACATAATGGGATTCGTAGAGAGAAGACAGTCCCTAGAACACCCCAAGAAAATGGTGTCTTAGAAAGGATGAACAAAATGATCATGGAGCGTGCAAGGTGTATGAGATTGCATGTAGGGTTGCCCTTACAGTTTTGGGCTGATACTGTAAACACTATTGTTTATTTAATAAATAGAGGGCCTTCAAGCACTTTGGATGGTGGCATTCAAGAAGAGGCATGGACAGGTAAACAGGCAAAATACTCATTTCTGAGAAATTTTGGTTGTGAAGCATTTGTCCATATTGATAAAGATGATAGAACAAAGCTTGAGGCTAAATCCAAGAAATGTACCTTTATTGGATATGGGGTTGATGATTTTGGTTATCACTTATGGGATCTTAAAAATTACAAAATCGTTAGGAGTAGAGATGCAGTATTCAATGAAAAGGTAATCTACAAAGATCAGTTGCAGGGAAAGAAAGAAGAAAAGGAAAACACAGAGCACATAGTGCTCGATGAAATCAAATAAAATTGTAATGTCCCTCTTCTGCACCTTAATTATTTTTGTAAATTGTGAAGGATTGTTGTACTTGTTCTGGTGAGGAGCTCAAGGCTAAGGCCCCACCAGAAACACGACCTAGAAATCTATTATTTACCTAAGGGGTAGAATTAGGAAACTTAAGGGATTATTGCAACTTAATCAACAGGAAATTGAATACACTAAAGGGGAAACTTAAAGACAGTGAGGGGATCCTTGCTATTTGAAAGAAGATTATACGTTTTAACAACCTAAACTCTTAGGCGTCATCCTAGGTTGAGGCAATTCCTAAGATGACAAATGCACCTTTTAGGCATTTAAGAGAATTCTATCTAATATGCCTTAAGGCATGAAAATGCCAAGAAGTTCCCCTAGAATTTGAATCTAGAAGCTCCAGCTCTTGTCTACGAAAATAGTATAGTCATCTTAAAATTTATTAAGACAGTACGCTTCTAGAGGCTTAACTACCTAAATAAACCCTCCAAGATGTATTGGTGTTTTATTGGGGAGGGGACTTAGTTCTATGAGCATAGACTTAAAATGTGCTCTTTATACCTAGATACATATATATATGTATAGTATCCTTGATAAATAAGAGAAAAGAACAGATATGTTAACAATCCCTCTAAGGGAAAAGTAGACAGCCATTTTCTTGCTAACTAGCATAGAACCACATTTGCCGAGGCAAGTGCTAGCTTGGATAAAAAGAAAGTTGAAAAGAAAAATATATATATATATAATACTTTATGAAACTTAGGTGGCTATGAGGGGTTCTTATATACTCCCTCTTGTGATTGCCTATCCCCGGATTATTTGGGGAAACCCAAAAAGGTCACACTTGTCCGGGTTCTCTCATTCGAAGACATCATATCCTTTTGGTTGAGTTTTGTTGGGAAAGGGGGAATCACCCTTGCATTAGGGTATCTTTATTTTGGACCTTACCCTAGATGACATCCCTCGAATTCAGAATGCCTTGGATTCCACAAGAGTTTTAGGAAGAAACCTACCATAGTTAGCAAGAAAAAAAAAAGAGAAAAATGTTAGCAGCGCAGTTTATGATCCCACAGCGTGATTTTTGGGAGAGAGATTGTTTTTCAGCACAATGTAAGGAGCGAATCTATCAATTTAACACCTCCTCCATAATAACAACTTTAACAGTTTTTCCTTAAATATCTACTTGGATATAAGAGAGAGGAGCGCTGTGATTGCAGAGGTTTAGCGCAGTTTTAGGAGGAAAAATCTCGGCTTCTATTTTTAGAAGGAAGAGAGCTCGACTGGCGAAAAGGGGAAGATACCTGCATTATAAGGAAAGGCGACCTCGGTAGATGGACACACCGATGGCAACTGGTCGCTCGTTCCATTCTGTGCAGTATGCCCGAAGCCGTGTGTTCTGGACATCAAATTGGACTGAGTATTGGCATCTAATGCTGAAGATATTAGTGGTGAGCCAGCGGTTTCTCCTATGAGTAGGGACTCGGAAGTTGGAGTGGCAGTTTTATGGAGACGATTGCCAGGGAGGAAATAGAGCGTGGCTCTGGAAAAACAATTGCCTCCAACTCGAGAAAACAAGAAGAAAAATTTCTGGAGCAATGACGCCATACTTCTTGGTTGCCGTGAAAGTCACGGATCAGGAGTTCGAATTCAAGGCGCATCACATTGAGGTAAACACCGCGTTGCATTTCGAGTCTGAAATTTTCACTACTATTTACTGGATAGATTTGTGGAGTCCTCTACGCTGAGTAAATCCAAGATTTATATATTTATGCTTTCCATGTATATAGATGAGGGTAACCTCTGCATCGCCGGATTTCCCAGTTTGTTGGTTTACGTAGAAAAATAATTCTGATGGCAACCTCTGTGTAGGATTATGTCCAAGCCGCTCCTTATTTCTCCCATTTACCCTATTTTCCTTTAAGGAAAGCGAACCTTATTTTGGCTTAGGGTTTCAACAGACTTGAGCATTTTCTGTTATCGATCTGAAGTTGCCCCCTTTGCCGAATCAGCCCCAACCTGCATGTGCATGAAATGTGTCTTATTTTTTTCCACATAGCTCAAGCCTCATTTGGAGCCTTGATTTCTTTCGATCTGAGCTGATTCAGTGGTGATTAAAAGCTATCAACATCTTCTTTTGTTGTGGATCTACGATCTGTGATCTGCGATATTGTTTTGGTCTGCATATCCAAGCTTGCGCAGCGCATACCTGAAATTGGTTATGGATCGTAAATATGACCCAGTCGCTGTTTAATTCCACACCTGTGAGTTTACCTAACTTGCATGTTTTAATAGATCTGAATGTGGGTTGTGTAGGATCTGATAAATCATATACCTTAGGTGGCGTGTTTGGTTGTTGGCTTGAAATATGAATAATGAACTCCCTCTACGGGCACTATCGATTGACCGATACGCATGTTTCTTTTATTGTAACGGCTGTTTGTTCCTATGCTCAAGTTTTAACAAGTCCGAGGGAATAGGGCCAAAACCTTTGTTTGGTTGTACTATTTTTTTTCCAGTGTTTGGCTATGTGTGGAAACATGAAGCCAGCGCTCATATCTTTAAACCTGGTAAGGAGTTAGGCATTTTGCTAGGAGTTGTATAAGTAAGACTGGATATATGCAGCCTAGTAAGTGGATAAGTACAAATGATCATCCTTACATTGAATTATCCTAACATTGAAATATCCCAATAACATGGTAAATAGATATAGAGATGGATAGTACGAAGGTATGGAAATGTTTTTTTCCATGGTACCGGTAGTAATCTTTTTAAAGAACAACCCTAGCCCTTTGTAGGCTAGTGACTATTAAAAAAGGGGTAAAACTGAAAACAAAGGAAAGGCTTCAATCTTGAATCTAGTCTTGAGTTTAAAACTCGGTTGCAAAACTTTGTTTGTTATTGTGTTGTATCAGGAACTGGCAATAGAGCTATCTGATTTTCTAGTTTATGTTCAGAGGTACTCTTGGTGAGATAGTCCGCAAGGATAAATGAAAGAAAATATGGCAACCATGATGTTGCAGATTGTAACGGTTTTAATAAATAAAATCACATGAGCCAACTGTTTGGTGGACGTAACCCTGAGTTTGGGGTGAACCACGTATATTTGGGTGTTCTTTTGTCTAAATGTTTCATTTTCCCCTTAATTGCTTACGTACTTAGCGTTTTGTTTTGCGCGTTGACTAATTCCCTTAGAAATAATGATAAGGAATGTTGATGTTTATCATGATGAATTTCTTGCTACACATTTGGATGTTTTCGAAGCATTATTGATGATGAAGTGCTTATAGTTACGACTAAATTTTTAAGGTGATTACATTCAAGAAATTGTCATCTACTCGATTAAGTATTGTGCAAATATGTTACTGATTTGAATTAATTGAAAGCGAACAATGAATAGTTCATGAAATAGAGAATTTTACTTAAAGAATGGTAGTCCTAAAACTAAGTACCTTTGATGATGAGGACCATATGGCTAAGATTAACCATCCGAATAGAAGAGTTAAACTCCAAAAGAGACACATATGTTCGTCGAAGTTAATGAATGTAACACTACGGTTAAAGGAAAGGTTGAGCATGTTATCAAATGACAGTCTAAAAGTTGTACCTAAGTATTCTTCCTTTAAGTAAAGCTAGTGGACATAGTATGCATGTTTGGGTTATGTAATCAATAGAAAATCCTAGTGGATTGGATGTGAATGGCATGTTTGATTTCAGATGAGTAGGATAGATGTAATTTGTCGAATGATCGTTTTTTTTCAACACCTGTGATTCTGACATTATCGAATTTTGATTTATACTATAATGCCATGTACAGTCTGAAACTAACAGGATTGACTCATTTTGTAGTAACAGTGAACCAAAGAAAAATATTACCCCCTCCTCGCACACATAATGGCATGGAGGTACAAGGGGTATGTTACATATGGTATCAGAGTGAGAGTTGAAACACTTGGGCCTAATTGGGCTCAAAACGCTCCTACTTGTTTTGTTCAGAACTAATGATCGAGTTTTTCCTTTTGATAAAAGGAATCCACGAGTGTACCTTGTTCTACAATGCAGGTACCATAAAATATACCAAACACATATATTTTTGACCCTGCAGTTGTGCAGGAGAAGGTGGAACGTTTTTTTTTTCAAAAATCACAACAAGGATGGTCGATTACTCTTGCCAGCTCGGGGTGAGGCCCGATGAGGTAAGTGCATAGGTATCTGGTTAAATTCCTTGATTACTTCCGGATAGATTTACAAATGGTTAAGACGATTGCTTCTTCTCTATTTGTGTCGTGTGAATAAATTTTCATGAAGTATAAAAGTCTCCTTAGACAAACCCATGGTAGATGAAGGTACTATAGCAATCTCTATCTTAAATAGTAATTTTGAATTGTTGAAAAATGACCCTTGAAACTTGCATGCATAGTAGAACTTGCTACTAATGACTTGATTTATGTTAAAAGAATCCCGTGTGGAAAAATGGTGATAGGTTGCATTGTAAGACACTCGTTGAATTATTGTTGTTAAAGAGTAACATTGCAAGTGGTACCTAACTACCAATTGAAGGTAGGAGTGATAAAAATCTAACAAGATTTGAATATAGATTATTAGTTCTCTAGACCTCATTTAGGGTACCTTTTTATAATAAATAAATGTAAGTGGCTCACGAGAGTACACTCCCAGTATTAGAGGTATTGTCATGTACAGTAAATATGCTTATAGGTATGTTTATATATAGGCAAATGTACATGTATGACTTACCTAACTCCATAAGAAGACAAGAGGATGGCAGTTTTTAAAAAATAAATAAAAAAATTAAGTGGATGTTTTACCTCTTAAAACTCTCTAAAAGATTTTCCGCAAACTATCATGTATAGCGAAATAGTTTAAGCAAGGGTAAGCAACGCTAAAGTAGTAGCCATGCTAAAACATATGTTGCACTGCCAAGATTATGTGAAATACAAATTGTATTAGATAAATGTTACCAATACTAACACTATGTCAAATAAAAAATGCACCTCCTTACCTTCGGAATTTCATGTAAAACCAGGAATGAAATGATTGCATTAAATCGTATGGATACATGTTAGTCGAACATAGATGACGGAATGTAGATGTTGGTAATAAATCAACGGTTAAGGTGCATGACTAATTATAGGCAAAGTAAATTTTTGACTGAACATTTAGATCGAAGGTAGGAAATAATGTTTTTCAAGATTTGGTCCATTAGTTTGGACAAAAACCTTTTACCTATATGCACATAACTATCATACAACTTTGGGTCCTAAGTGCATGTAAAGAAGAATTGTGTTCGTGAACTAATAAGATTGGTTAGTCGTTACACCTAATAAGTGAATGATGAAAGAAGTAAATGTTATTTGTTTTCTGAACCTGTGTGTAACAAAAATTCTTAGAAAGTAAATGATAACTCCTTTATCAGAAGTTGTTGAATTAACGTGTGAATGTTGAATGCCATTGGCATACAAAAATATATGCAAGGTAAAGATAGGACTTGAATCTCAGAATTGTTAGGAAGAGAATTCAAGTTAGTACAATATTGCACTGTTATGTACCCTTTGTATATAATCAATTTTGTGCAAGAACTTGGGTTACGCACTTAAAGACTAGTGAGCTATCTATATAGTTTCATTGGCATGATTGATCTCTTCATACCGTTTTATTAAAAAAAAAAAAAAGGACAATTTTCCTTACAATATATTTTTCAAGAACTAGACTGTTTACTAACTAGGGCCATGATACAGCTAAGGTAAATAGCATGATGTGTTGTGCCAAAAAAAAAAAAAATTTGTCATGCAGAAGGAGTACACCTACATGAAGGATCCCATTTTGATGAACTAGAATAGTGGTAAGACATGACATAAGTAGTTTGATTTACTGATGAAATTTCCATGTCCCTATAATTGCCACTCATGAATATAGTATACAGTTGGAATACCCCTGGTAATTATCCAAATAATAGATGAGTCGGAATGACCAAAGATATTGATGTTAAAAATAACCGAGTTGATGAATGTTGTATAATGTTATGAGCTAACTTTTGCAGGGATATGCATGAATGTTTTAGAAAGCTATGAGATGACTTATGCAGGGATATGCATGAAGGTTGTATAATGCTATGAGCTAACTTTTGCAGGGATATACATGAGTGTTTTAGAAAGCTATGAGATAACTTATCAAAGGATATGCATGAAGGTCGTATAATGCTATGCGCTAACGTTTGCAGGATATGCATGAATGTATGAGCTAACTTATGAAGGTTGTATAATGCTATGAGCTAACTCTTGCAAGGATATGCACGAATGTTTTATAAATCTATCAGCTAACTTATGCAGGGATATGCATGAATGTTGTATAAACTTTGTAGGGATATATCAGTGGGAATTGAATGTTGAGTTTAACCAAGATTAGGACAATTGTCATGATCGATGTACACTATGGTACATATATAATCCCCTTGGGTGTACAAGTTGCGCTCAATTTCTCAGAAATGGGGAAGGATTTATTTTTAGATTATTTACAAGACTTTATGACTCATAAATGAAGGTAAAATCGTTGCAACTTATGAAATGATAATGAGTAATTGAAAACTAGGATTTATCGACAGATGTTTTGACTAACCATGTAGCCGATTCACGAATCGGGACAATGACAGTAAAGTCGTAAGCACCAAGGTGTGTGTGTTACAAAGTTACAATTTATACTAGTTACAAAACACGAAAAAATTTCAATGCTGTGGGAGCACCATAGTGTTAGTCAAGTGATTGCCGCGTGAGCACATTGGTGTTAGGCATACATGTCGTGGGAGCACAATGGTGTTAGGCAAGCAATTGCCGTGTGAGCACATTGGTGTTAGGCATATGGTGTGGAAAAAGACCTAGGCAAAAATTGAGACATCTGGAAGACAGGACACTGTCTGATGTCACTGAGGAAAGTAACCTCAGAATTATTGTAAGTCCACACCAGAAAAAGAAAAAGAAACTCAAAGGGAGTTTGGAAAAAAAAAAAAAAACAACAACAACAACAAATGTTGGAGATAAAAGCAACGGAAAATGTTAGTAGTCATGTTTTATTTGCATTATGAAAATGATTGGATATCATGGCATTAAGGAACACCAGAAAATTGCATATTATTACAATGCAAAAGATATATGGCTTATGTTTAAAATTGAATTATAATTTTTTACATGGTGTACTGAAGAAAATTGGGCTAGACTCGATCTTGTTGCAGGAAACTGCAGGTCTTGAACGATGGGGACTTGAGAAGTACCAAAGGATCTCCAGGGTTCAGAATGAAGAGATGAGAAGAAGAAAAAGATGTCTCAGGATATGATGGAAATGGTCGAAGGACAAGAACACCGAGGACGGTGTTAATTTTAGGGGGGAAGGATGTAATGTCCCTCTTGTGCACCTTAATTATTTTTGTAAATTGTGAAGGATTGTTGTACTTGTTCTGGTGAGGAGCTCAAGGCCAAGGCCCCACCAGAAACAAGACGTAGAAATCTATTATTTACCTAAGGGGTAGAATTAGGAAACTTAAGGGATTATTGCAACTTAATCAACAGGAAATTGAATACACTAAAGGGGAAACCTAAAGACAGTGAGGGGATCCTTGCGATTTGAAAGAAGATTATACGTTTTAACAACCTAAACTCTTAGGCGTCATCCTAGGTTGAGGCAATTCCTAAGATGACAAATGCACCTTTTAGGCATTTAAGAGAATTCTATCTAATATGCCTTAAGGCATCAAAATGCCAAGAAGTTCCCCTAGAATTTGAATCTAGAAGCTCCAGCTCTTGTCTACAAAAATAGTATAGTCATCTTAAAATTTATTAAGACAGTACGCTTCTAGAGGCTTAACTACCTAAATAAACCCTCCAAGATGTATTGGTGTTTTATTGGGGAGGGGACTTAGTTCTATGAGCATAGACTTAAAATGTGCTCTTTATACCTAGATACATATATATATGTATAGTATCCTTGATAAAGAAGAGAAAAGAACAGATATGTTAACAATCCCTCTAAGGGAAAAGTAGACAGCCATTTTCTTGCTAACTAGCATAGAACCACATTTTCCGAGGGAAGTGCTAGCTTGGATAAAAAGAAAGTTGAAAAGAAAAATAATATATATATATAATACTTTATGAAACTTAGGTGGCTATGAGGGGTTCTTATATACTTCCTCTTGTGATTGCCTATCCCCGGATTATTTGGGGAAACTCAAAAAGGTCACACTTGTCCGGGTTCTCTCATTCGAAGACATCATATCCTTTTGGTTGAGTTTTGTTGGGAAAGGGGGAATCACCCTTGCATTAGGGTATCTTTATTTTGGACCTTACCCTAGATGACATCCCTCGAATTCAGCATGCCTTGGATTCCACAAGAGTTTTAGGAAGAAACCTACCATAGTTAGCAAGAAAAAAAAAAGAGAAAAATGTTAGCAGCACAGTTTATGATCCCACAGCATGATTTTTGGGAGAGAGATTGTTTTTCAGCACAATGTAAGGAGGGAATCTATCAATTTAACACCTCCTCCATAATAACAACTTTAACAGTTTTTCCTTAAATATCTACTCGGATATAAGAGAGAGGAGCGCTGTGATTGCAGAGGTTTAGTGCAGTTTTAGGAGGAAAAATATTGGCTTCTATTTTTAGAAGGAAGAGAGCTCGACTGGCGAAAAAGGGAAGATACCTGCATTATAAGGAAAGGGGACCTCGGTAGATGGACACACCGATGGCAACTGGTCGCTCGTTCCATTCTGTGCAGTATGCCCAAAGCCGTGTGTTCTGGACATTAAATTGGACTGAGTATTGGCATCTAATGCTAAAGATATTAGTGGTGAGCCAGCGGTTTCTCCTATGAGTAGGGACTTGGAAGTTGTAGTGGTAGTTTTATGGAGACGATTACGAGGGAGGAAATAGAGCGTGGCTCTGGAAAAATAATTGCCTCCAACTCGAGAAAACAAGACGAAAAATTTCTGGAGCAATGACGCCATACTTCTTGGTTGCCGTGAAAGTCACGGATCAGGAGTTCGAATTCAAGGCGCATCACATTGAGGTAAACACCGCGTTGCATTTCGAGTCTGAAATTTTCACTACTATTTACTGGATAGATTTGTGGAGTCCTCTACGCTTAGTAAATCCAAGATTTATATATTTATGCTTTCCATGTATATAGATGAGGGTAACCTCTGCATCGCCGGATTTCCCAGTATGTTGGTTTACGTAGAAAAATAATACTGATGGCAACCTCTGTGTAGGGTTATGTCCAAGCCGCTCCTTATTTCTCCCATTTACCCTATTTTCCTTTAAGGAAAGCGAACCTTATTTTGGCTTAGGGTTTCAACAGACTTGAGCATTTTCTGTTATCGATCTGAAGTTTCCCCCTTTGCCGAATCAGCGCCAACCTGCATGTGCATGAAATGTGTCTTATTTTTTTTCGGCATAGCTCAAGCCTCATTTGGAGCCTTGATTTCTTTCGATCTGAGCTGATTCATTGGTCATTAAAAGCTATCAACATCTTCTTTTGTTGTGGATCTACGATCTGTGACTTGCGATATTGTTTTGGTCTGCATATCCAAGCTTGAGCAGCGCATACCTGAAATTGGTTATGGATCGTAAATATGACCCAGTCGCTGTTTAATTCCACACCTGTGAGTTTACCTAACTTGCATGTTTTAATAGATCTAAATGTGGGTTGCGTAGGATCTGATAAATCATATACCTTGGGTGGCATGTTTAGTTGTTGGCTTGAAATATGAATAATGAACTCCCTCTACGGGCACTATCGATTGACCGATATGCATGTTTCTTTTATTGTAACGTCTATTTGTTCCTATGCTCAAGTTTTAACAAGTCCGAGGGAATAGGGCCGAAACCTTTGTTTGGTTGTACTATTTTTTTTTCAGTGTTTGGCTATGTGTGGAAACATGAAGCCAGCGCTCATATCTTTAAACCTGGTAAGGAGTTAGGCATTTTGCTAGGAGTTGTATAAGTAAGACTGGATATATGCAGCCTAGTAAGTGGATAAGTACAAATGATCATCCTTACATTGAATTATCCTAACATTGAAATATCCCAATAACATGGTAAATAGATATAGAGATGGATAGTATGAAGGTATGGAAATGTTTTCTTCCATGGTACCGGTAGTAATCTTTTTAAAGAACAACCCTAGCCCTTTGTAGGCTAGTGACTATTAAAAAAGGGGTAAAACTGAAAACAAAGGAAAGGCTTCAATCTTGAATCTAGTCTTGAGTTTAAAACTCGGTTACAGAACTTTGTTTGTTATTGTGTTGTATCAGGAACTGGCAATAGAGCTATCTGATTTTCTAGTTTATGTTCAGAGGTACTCTCGGTGAGAGAGTCCGCAAGGATAAATGAAAGAAAATATGGCAACCATGATGTTGCAGATTGTAACAGTTTTAATAAATAAAATCACATGAGCCAACTGTTTGGTGGACGTAACCCTGAGTTTGGGGTGAACCACGTATATTTGGGTGTTCTTTTGTCTAAATGTTTCATTTTCCCCTTAATTGCTTACGTACTTAGCATTTTGTTTTGCGCGTTGACTAATTCCCTTAGAAATAATGATAAGGAATGTTGTTGTTTATCATGATGAAGTTCTTGCTGCACATTTGGATGTTTTCGAAGCATTATTGATGATGAAGTGCTTATAGTTACGAATAAATTTTTAAGGTGATTACATTCAAGAAATTGTCATCTACTGGATTAAGTATTGTGCAAATATGTTACTGATTTGAATTAATTGAAAGCGAACAATGAATAGTTCATGAAATAGAGCATTTTACTTAAAGAATGGTAGTCCTAAAACTAAGTACCTTTGATGATGAGGACCATATGGCTAAGATTAACCATCCGAATAGCAGAGTTAAACTCCAACAGAGACACATATGTTCGTCGAAGTTAATGAATGTAACACTATGGTTAAAGGAAAGGTTGAGCATGTTATCAAATGACAGTCTAAAAGTTGTACCTAAGTATTCTTCCTTTAAGTAAAGCTAGTGGACATAGTATGCATGTTTGGGTTATGTAATCAATAGAAAATCCTAGTGGATTGGATGTGAATGGCATGTTTAATTTCAGATGAGTAGGATAGATGTAATTTGTCGAATGATCATTTTTTTTCAACACCTGTGATTCTGACATTATCGAATTTTGATTTATACTGTAATGCCATGTACAGTC
The DNA here is from genome assembly GCA_001517045.1 of Pseudotsuga menziesii. Classification (NCBI taxonomy): domain Eukaryota; kingdom Viridiplantae; phylum Streptophyta; class Pinopsida; order Pinales; family Pinaceae; genus Pseudotsuga; species Pseudotsuga menziesii. Next base: position 144,497 of record LPNX010044485.1, read on the forward strand.
TAAAACTAACAGGATTGACTCATTTTGTAGTAACAGTGAACCAAAGAAAAATATTACCCCCTCCTCGCACACATAATGGCATGGAGGTACAAGGGGTATGTTACAAAAATGAAGTTCCAAAAGCACCAAAAAATCAAGAGTAGTAGTAGGTACCTGAAACTCGTGCAATTGTAAGAAAGTCTACCAGGTTAATTAGAACTCTTGAATGATTCTTTCCTTCACTGTATTATTTATTGATGACTAATTCTGGTGAACCAAAATGTTTTGAAGAAGCAATGTAGGTAGAAACTAGAAAGAAGTGGGAGAAAGGCATGGATGAGGAGATGGACTCATTCGTAAGAAACCAGACTTGGGATCTGGTTAAGTTTCCTATAGAAAAAAGGTCATTGCAAAATAAATGGATTTACAGGTTGAAGGAAGAAGATAAAGGAAAGAAGCGGTACAAGGCTAGACTTGTTGTAAAGGGGTTTGCACAAAAGAAAGGTATAGACTTTGATGAAATATTTTCTCCTCTTGTTAAAATGACTTCAATTAGAACTATTTTAAGTCTAGTGGCAGTAGAAGATTTTCATCTTGAACAATTAGATGTAAAAACGGCCTTTCTCCATGGGTATTTGGAGGAAGAGATTTATATGCAGCAGCCACAAGGGTATGAGGTCAAAGGGAAGGAGAATTTGGTTTGCAGGTTGAAGAAGAGCTTGTATGGCCTAAAGCAAGATCCAAGGAAGTGGTATTTAAAATTTGATAAGTTTATGACAGAACAAGGTTATGATAGATGTCATTCTGACCACTGTGTTTATTTCAAGAGGCTAGATAACGAAAGATATATTATCTTGTTATTGCATGTGGATGACATGCTTGTTGTAGGGTCTAACATGCAGGATATAAATGTGCTCAAAAGAAAACTAGCTAAATCATTTGCGATGAAGGATTTGGGTGCTACAAAGAAAATCCTTGGTATGAGAATAACCACAGATAGGAAAAATGGCAAATTGACATTGTCTCAAGGTGAGTACATAGAAAAGGTGTTGTAGAGGTTTAGAATGCAGAATGCAAAACCAGTCAGCACACCTTTGGGAAGCCATTTCAAACTAAGCAAGCATATGTGTCCAGAGACATAGGAAGAGATAGATTATATGTCCAAGATTCCCTATTCATCAGGAGTTGAGAGTTTGATGTATGCCATGGTGTGCACAAGACCAGATATTGCATATGTAGTGGGATTTGTGAGCAGGTATATGAATAATCTAGGTAAAGAGCATTGGAAAGTAGTACAGTGGATTCTCAGGTATTTGAGAGGTACCACTTCTCATGCATTATGTTTTGGAGGTTCAAACACTATTCTACAGGGATATGTTGATGCAGATATGGCTGGTGATAAAGATAGCAGGAGGAGCACCATAGGGTATGTGTTCAATGTAGGTGGAACAGTAGTAAGTTGGATTTCAAAACTGAAACAGGTTGTTTCACTTTCAACAATGGAAGCAGAGTATGTTGCTGCTACACAGGCTAGTAAGGAGATGATTTGTTTGTAGAGGTTCATGGAAGAATTGGGTAAGAAATAGGAGGATAGTAGATTGTACAATGACAACCAGAGTTCCATTCATCCTGTAAAGAACTCAACCTTTCATTCGAGGACTAAACATATACAACTCAAGTACCACTTCATAAGATATTTTCTAGATGAAGAACTGTTAAAACTGGAAAAGATTCACACTATCCATAATCCTGCAGACATGTTGACAAAGGGAGTAACCAGAGAGAAACTGAGTTCCTGCTCAGTTTATGTCGCCCTTTAAACTTGAATGTGAAAAGAAGAAATTTTCCAAGCCCAAGATCCAGAACATAGCCCAGGAAGTACAGTAGCGATGGAGTTGCTGTGATTAGTCTCCAAGTGGGAGATTGGTGGTTATGGAGCCTAATATTCCAGATCTAGAGATATTATTCAATTTTGATTGTAACCTAGGAGTACTATACACTCGTTCCCCCTGTATTGCGAACCCATGGTATTGGGTTAAACCTAGAATTTCCCCATTGTATTTCCCCTGTAAAAGAGAGCATTGTAAACTGAGTGGGTATGGTATTGTATTGTATTGGATGAGAGACTATGAGAGTGTGAAGAGGAAGTGCAGTGGTTTTGTTGCAGGGTGTATACCTTCATCTTTCTGGACTGTAATAAAAGGACTGGAAAATTTCTTTGTTGACGTAGCCCATCGTTTGGGTGAACCACGTTATATCTGTGTCGCTCTAGAATGTTTTAATGTGTTTTTTGTCTTGTTTATTGATTTAACTGTATATCTATTATTTTTCTATGGTCCTATTTTCTAACACCTTGCATGTATTTATATTTTAGTAACATAAGTAGAATGCAACAGAGGTACGCAGTGAAACCGCTGAAAACTCCCAATTGAACTAGAATTAGAATTAGTTCTATAAACATGCAAGCCTAATATACGAACATGTAGCAGTGATAGTTGAAGATTGTCGGTTGGAATACTTAGGAGAGGCATCTAATTCATTTCTTACAAAAGGAGATATATATATAAATCCTTAATAAATCAGAGCATTCTAACCCATCCTTTACTCTGAATTCAATTACAATTCCCTTTGGATTTAATTACAAGTCCCTTGGTTTTAGTTTATCACTTTGTATTTGTAAATTAGACTTTGATCAAATTTTGGATGCAATCCACAAAACAATGCATGCAACAATATTATACTAAACCCCTTTCTCTAAAATATTTTTGATATATATGCAAATCATTTTACTTAGATTGAGGTTTTGAGCCAAATTACGAGGTGCACATAATTTGAATTAAACTTTGATGCATTGTATCTTTTAATCGTCAAAATGGATCCACTAAATCATTGGAGGTAGAATGGGGATGTTTCTTATACTCCAAACCTGCTGACCATGTTTCTCTTTCATTTTATTTTAACGGTATTACCTCTGCCTACTTGCTGCATTACTTTATTTGCGATAGAAACCAACTCACCACCCATTGTCTTAACCAACCTTGATAGACTCGCTCACTTACCTTCACTTATAGCTTTGGACAGGCATTCCAAACAACCCACTTGCTTTAGGGAGGATTTCTTTGGAGGTAGGCACTTTTACCCTTTTCTATTTACATTTTTGAAGCCTACTTGCTTTGGTGCTAGTCCTTTCTACTTGAAGTAAGTTATTTCGAGCCTTATTAAGCCTCAAATAGAGTCCATCCCATGAGATTTAATAATAGCCAGAGGCCCCACAACTTTGTGAAAAGAGGTGCGAAGCAAAGAAACAAGCTAGGGTGCCTTTTACTAAGCTTTTCATTTTTGGATTGGGGTCATGAAGGGACATTACAATTTGGGGTCATGATCCCCCAAGAAAGTGGAATTAAAGTAGGTGGCTCAACTAATGAAAACTAACCCAAAAAACCTAGGCAATCTTTATAAAAATTTCCATTGAAGAGAGTTGAGGCTGCTCATTCTAGAGAAATGATCATTCAGGTGAATGATTGTACTTCAGAGAAATTAAATGGAAGGGAGTTGTGGAAAGTGTTTGAGGGGATAACTGTTGATTGATCTAGTGCGGCTGTTAAGCTAAAAGCTCTTATTGCTGAGAGCAAAGTGTTTTACTGAGATATTGGACTCGTATACCGTTTGCATTCTCCACCAGCTCTCAGCTAAGAAGACCAGGAAGACTCTCGGGGGTCCTAAGGAAGCATTTTTTGAGCTCTCTCTAGGAGATTGGTAGGGAGGAATGACCTCCTAACGTTGTTGTCATATGTCCTAAATAGGTTCTACATTATTTTGTTTTACTATATTAGATAGATAAATCTAAGCTTGACTATTATATGAATGTTAAATATTTATCTTGTAAATGTTAGAATTTATTATTCTTTTTAATTTATTGAAGAAATGAATTTGAAAAGTAATGTGTTAGAATGGAAAATAATTTCTAGTTTGTGTTTTTCCACACCTGGAAAACCAGGCCGTACTCGAGCATAGATAGAATATTTACAGTAGATGAAAGAAAATAATAAGAGATTGAATATAATAGATATGGTTCTGCACTTTGTAGATATGACAGTAATTAATACTATGTGTAAGTTATTATTAAAGAGAATGGTATTTTAGATAGTTATGTTTACTATTTTTATGAGCATATCTATGTTAGAAAATAAACAATAGTGCTAAAATAGAATTATAGTAAAGAAAAATACTGTTACAATAAAAATTATAGGAGATACAGTAAGTATCTAAACAAGGTTTCAACCACCCTTATATGATTTAGCTTAAAACTATTATTTTATAGATACTAGAATAGGATTATGTTATAAATACTATTAAAGGAAGAAATAATGAGAGTTAAGAGTTAATGTTTAAAACATTACGTAACCCTGAACCTTTACTAATTAACAGAGGAGTAAACAAATGGAAATTTAAATGTAAAGAGTAAATAGAATGAAGCTAAGAATTTACCTATTCCAAGAATAATTATTTTCCAACAAGCACTAAATCTGTTTAGGTTTAACGTGAGTGTCAAACTCTAATTCTACTTCCATTCTTTTTATAAAAGTATTTTTTTAAAATAGAATAAATAAATTAAAATTTAAAAACTAGAATACTAAAGTATGCACTAGAATTAGTACAGTTTTATAAAGAGAACTTACAGTATTTGTATAAAATATTTTATTTAAAGAAAAGGAAATATTTAAATAGGATAAACATTATTAATACTATTGTAACAACGTAAAATAGGTAAAGAGAAACCAACACAATTGGTAAATTTTAAGAATATATATTTATCTAAGGGTCCTTTTACGGTAAACCCTAATATTATATCCTAAATCAAAAGCTTAAACATATAAAAATTTACCTTATGATAGAACTTACACTATTCACATTATCTTAATTTATTTACAAGAAAAATATTAAAACAAATAGTCATCATTATTAACAGTCGAGGAAGGGAAGACTCAAATTACACAGAGTCATAATTTTACAGGTTATATAACTAATGTATAAACGAGACAGAGCTTGATTTCTTTTAAAATCCTTTTTTAAACCAAATATATTACTCTGTCACGCCGAAATGCTTAAGACATAACAAGCTTATTTTACCGAGATCAGGCCGGTTACACTGAGCATCATGGCAGGGGTTTGAAGGACAAAACCAACAAACAATTTATAAAACTTCATTACTGCAATAACATTTATGGGTCGATGTATATTTTATTATAGTATTTGAAACAGAGAATCTTTAAACCAAGAAGAAAGGAGAATCTCCACATAATAAGAACAAAGTATGTCATTACTGAGCCATAAGGCTGTAAAACTGTCAAATAGTCAAGAAAAGTGAAATACAAGTCACGTCATCAAGGCGGGAGAAACCATGCTACAAGCAAGGGTTTAATAACCAAAAATACTAAACAACAATTGAGCTAAACATTTTAAACACCGAAGGAACTCACGTCGTATTTATTTTCCAACTAAAACACTTTTTCCCTAATCTGTACAAGCACGGAGTTGCCACATTGTAACCGGGTCTTACCCATAGGTATTGCTGTAAATCCAAACAAGGAGAGGGTTCTTCCAAGCGTAAGGACGAAGTGCAATCCTCCAAGCAACCCGAAGGTTTTAGTTAGAAACCGACTAATCTATAATTAAAACTGTAGCTGGAAATTTATAACAACTATAAAATAAACTCTTTACGTGAAGGTGAAATATTCAAGAGCCGAGGAGGAATTGATTGCACACCACAAGTAGCACAACCCTTTTTCTCACTAGTGACAAAGGCGACGGGGCTCACAATACATTCTACACCACAAGAAGGATTAATCTTTGGCAATGGCCACGAAAGGAAACAACACTAAAATAACTACTGACTGAGCTTCACTACCCTCACAATAGCGTATTGTATGCAGGAAGAAAAACACCAAATGCAAGTTGTGAACTTCACAAACACTCATCTACCCATAGACAATGGAGCTCGAGACAAGCACAAGCGAGCCCTCATGGGCTCAGTAAACCAGACAGAGCAAAGACCAAAAACCTCGACAAATAATGAAAAGTTAGGGTTGCATTGGATACTTTTAAATCATGCATTGCACAGTGGTGGATGTTCCATGTATCCATGAATTTATCAAGTCCACAGTGGGTCAAGTTGTATAGTCTCCACTGCACTGTCAGGAACAAAATCGTGTTAATAATTTAAATAATGACCACAATGATAGTATAATATACAAATTCAATACATATCATTTAAATGATGAGATATGAAGTCAATCTATGTTTAGAATAAGGTTTTATTGTATCTATAAACCTTACATTATAAACCTTGGAATCTTCGTTGGTAATGACCCAAAACATTTTATTGCATTGTTAACCCTTGTTATATGCAAACATTGAAATATTTTGTCGTAATATAATAACTATGGAAAGATACATAGTAGGGTATATTCCCTTAATCATAAGTTACTAGTTCTAATAATAATCATTGATTCAAACTTTACAATGAAGAACTATGTTCTTAGACCTAGTCTTATGTAAACACTATTGGTAAGAATTTAGTTTATAAATAATCAATGTGTATATAAAAGTATTAACACAGTGAAATAATCTCTTACACTTATATGTTTAGTCTATGGTACCAGAGAGTAAGATAAACATCTTGGAGGTTTATAGACATTTGGTCTCCATAAGGAACCAAAGGTTTAAATGAAACAAACCAAGGTTAGATTAGACTTGGAAGTTGAAGATAGTAAAACTATCAAGGAATACATATAGCATCACTATTATTTTATAATTTCATCACATTACTTATGTCATGAAGATATTTGGAGAATAGAAATCACAACTTGACGACATTTGTACAAATGATCATTTATAGACTTATTACATTAATAAGCTGATAAATTTCCTCTACTTAAGCTGAATTAAGGGTAAATCTAAGAGTTCTCTGTAAGCCTGTTTCTTAAAAGGTCTTAGGTATGTTTCCATACTTAAGGAGCGTTTTAAAGTTTAGAAATAACAACAGTAGTAAACTCTTATGTCAGTTAAGGAAAAGTTATACAAAATCACGAGCTCTATAAGTAACTTGGCTAATAGCTAGAAAGAAGAACTGCCCGAAATAAAAATCATACTAATGAAAAACATTGAGTATGGTAAGGTTTTTAGTCTTTACGACATGAATTTAAAATACTGTCATAGTTTTAAAACAAGTAAAGGAAAGTTACTTTACCTCGTAAGCACCCTTGAATACTGTTAAACAAACTTTTACTCTAGCAGTATATTGTTATGCTAAAAGAAGTATATCTGGATTAACGCCTTAATAAACTCTTACTGGTTCAAAATTTACCTCTCAAACCTATAAGATCCAAAAATCCAGGTAAGTTAGCAATCGCTAAGTAAGCCCCAGTTAGAAAGTAACTTCTCACCTACTTGACAAAATCAGCTCATCGGTACAGCTAAAAACAACTGAATGCAGGTTATTTACATCACATATCAAATCTAAAACAATATTAATTTATATGTGTTTAAGTTAATGGTTACCTTTGTTAACTGTTTCATTTCTCCGTTAGCTACTAACAGTTATGAGAATGCGACTATAGACAATTTATGTTACATCAAAAAAATTTAATTTTTTGCGAAAATTTAGTGTTTTGACAGGGAGTGTTGATGTATTTGTAACTTCAGAATGTATTCACTTGTGTATCTTATGTATTGTACCCTCATGTTTACTCCGGGAAGTATCTATAATGTAATTGAGTCATGTCATGCCATGATGTTCCAATTGGGAGATTCAATAATGTAAACGAGTCATGTAAATTCATTGAGGTTAACCCTCCATTGTAATTCGGGGCAATAGTTCCCACAATTGAGTTAAGGTTAACCCTGCTTGTTGATAGGAGGGAAAATTCCCTACAATTGTGGGGCACTAGGGTTATTATACTCTCATAGATATGTCGGCCTAGGTAAGTAATTGTTAAGTGGGGCCGACTTGTTGGAGTGGGCTTTAAGTGACCGAAAGAATATAAATAGAGAGTGAGCCTCTCTATTTATAACACACACACTCACTCACTGGGGTACATGAGTGAGAGAGGAGAAGCTCTTTCAAGTGAGAGAGAGAGAACAAGATGTTGGAGATCATCTTTATGTTTTCAGGTTTTAATGTTCCCATTGGTGCTCATTCTATCTCTCACGAAGTTGCGGGGTTTTCTCCTTTATGGTTTCCTCGAGGAAAATTCTTTGTGTCTCTTGTCTCTTGTGTTTATTGTTGTGCATGTTATTCTCTTAGATAAGATCCTAATATCATATTGCTTAAATGATACAAATCTAACAAAGAATTCCCCTAGTTTAACTGGATATTGAAAAATACCTACCCAAATCATTTTTTTATACCTCCTCCTAATACATATTTCTAATTAAAACCCCTATTATTATTAGATATTCCCTAATTTTACTAGATACACTTTGTATACCCCCCATACCCTACTCCATACCCCCGAGTACCTACAATATATTGAACTTATTTTTCATAATTTAAAAACCCCCCTTTACGAATGAACACGATAAGATATTGGTCAACAAGGTGACTCATACGTGGAACAAATTTGGAAGAATCCAAACATAGAATTGATTGAGGAAAATCAATCTTGGGTGTGGAGTAGTTTCATGTTCCCATCCAAAGAAGAGTGGCTACAAATATTTTTTCACCAACCTACTAATTTTCTAGGTTGAGATGGAGACTTAGATGTTGTAATAAGGGTATATGGGAGAAAAAATGACTTTATTTTACGATATTCACATTGAAATGGGTCACATAGATAATAAATGATAATACAATAAGGTGAAATTAGTTCACGAAGATACTTGGAGGCTTAAGGAGCCTTTGGGTGACTAGATTCCCCACACACTTAGCATGATCTTCATCCAAATTTAAATCCATGGGGAATGTAAAATTATTGGAGGGTGATGTGGTGTCAAATAGAATATCATGAGCCGATAAATTCAAACTACTAAAGGAGAGTAGGTCCCATGGCATAGGAACAAACTAAGAAGACAATGTGTGCCACTTAGAAGGAGATTCCATGCACTTTATGACAACTAATGATGAGATATTCTATGACAAATATGAAAAATTCATACCTGATTGCAAACATATGACACGGATAAAAAAATCCACCAATAGAGAACATTTGGTAGTTAGACGCATCCATTCGAATTGGGGAAAGAATTGGAGCATGAAGAAGAGGACACATGTCATAGGAGGTACTAAGCCACTAAGATGATTTGGAGAAATACCATGGAGGGAAATTATACCTTAGGAGGCCTCATGAACTTAATAAAAGGATTTCATGAGGAGGGATAATGGATTTTTATCATTTTTGAATTTTCCTTTGGAATTTTGGAGAGATTTTGTTTCTCCATTGCATCGTGAGCATTCACTCTTCCTCTTTGTGAACCAATTTCAAGGGAATTGGATTTCTTTTCCGAGTTGGTTGATGAAGAGGAAATTAAGAACTCTCATATGATATTCACGAAGGTGTTTTATTTTTATTTTGAAGGTTAATATAGTTTGAGTTCTCATGTACCTCTCTATTCTCTAATTTCCACTTAACCATTTCTCATAATTTCATGTTGATGGCACAATTGTTGGAGTGGTGCTTGCCCTTTGCTGAGTATATTTGATTCCAAATATTGGTTATGGATCTATATTATTATGTCCATATTATTTTCTATTAAAAAGAAGATAAATCCATGTGTAAAATGCTTTCATTACCATGCTCTTTAATAACTAGTTTTCAGGAATATGTCTTCAAGCTTGAAAAAGTTTTATATCAGATTTGTATGAGGAATTTTATTTGATGTTGATTTTGATTTGGAAATTAATTTTTATTCTATATATGGCCATTATATTTCATGCTACTATGTGAACCATTTATTCTACTTTTCATGTCCCAAACTTAAGCTATTAATGGGATTTCCCCATAAGCAATTTCCACAAAAGTCACTATAGAGATGTTGTGTGTCATAATTAGTTTGAAAAAGTTAATAAAGAGGAATAATGATTGTAATTGATGTATGATATGCATCCCGAAACTATTTTATAAATTTTGGGAGGGTCATACATCATTTGGAGATCAAAAAGTGGCATCTACCCTTGGGGGCTTTAACATCGATTTTCCTAGTGTTTTTGTGCTTCCTTCATTATGGTCACAAGCAAGTTGCACATGAATTTGGAAAGTGTATGAAAATTGATAATATCAATGAGGATGTCCTTATACCCATAAATCTCTTCCATACCTAATTTGAAGTCATTTGGGTGTGTTTGGATCAATTGGGTTTCACTTGTCTAAACCTAGAAATTGTCCAAATTGTGAAAACATCAATATCATGTCAAAATTACTTTTCTGATTTGAACATTGAGTGTCTTAGGTATTTTTAGGATGTTTTAAATCGTGTAGGGTCCTTCCATAATACACATGGAAAGGTTCGGGCAATGTTTGGAACCAAACGAAGAAAGACTAGTTTACTACTTTTTCATAGTTTAGAAACTAGATAAATTATTGAAGGAGGTATATGAACTGTTTGTGAAAATTCCTCATGCACACAATATTAAGAAGCCAGATATATAATTTTTTCAATCCTACCACAACCTAATATCATTTTGCTTCAGCTTCCCTAGTTGTCTCATAAGCATGGAATGTGTGTGAAATCCATTGTTAATGAGGGTGCAAAGAAAGAATGTTTTGAGTGCCAAAATTTTTAAGACTCTTTGAAACATTTTGGATAGTGTTCCTAATTTCTCAAAAAAGTTTCACAACAAAGTCCATGCTTTCAAACAATTTTTAATTTTAGCATTTGAAAAAAAATATGCTTGTGATAGCACTAGTTTTAAATCCAAGGGTAGATTTTAAGTCTTTTGTTAGGAACATCATGGGTTTTTAAGGCCATGGTTGTATTTTTAATTCCAAAAAAAACCATTTCTACTCATAGCATCATCTTTCTATTTGAGTATTGGTTATGTATTGTTAATGCAAAAATGTACCTTTCGATTTGAGGGTTGGTTATGTATTGCTAATGCAAAAATGTGGATTTTCAAGACAACAGCTCTTGTTTTGACCAGAAAGTGGTCATCAAGTTGTAAAATGAGTTTATTGGCAATGTAGAGAAGAAGGATGATGGCTATACTTTCTAAGGTTGTGTGAGTCCAACCTACTTTCTGTAAACAATTTTTGAGGTTATTAGTATAGATGATGAAAATTGTAGGGAAGAATGAGAAATTTTGCTTATCTCCAATATTGCAATTAAAATCTTTCAAACACCCCTCAATGTTCTTGAACTTGGAAATGGGATTCTCATATATAAACTTATTGGGAATGATCTCAATTTGAAAGGGACATTTTTCTCCTCTAATATATTCAATGGGATATTTGTAAGCACCATATCAAAAAACTTTCTAAAATCCATGAAGAAATATAAGACATTAAATTTATTACTACTAATTGATCCACAATGATGGTAAAATTAAGTAAGTCTCTTCTTCACATATTCCTTCTAAAACCTACTTTTTCTTCACATTCTATCCTCATGTTAATAATATTTTCCAGAACAATACGGTATAACTTGGCTAAGGGAGCGATGATCATAATGATTAGACACAGAATGATATTGATATTATATAGTTCAATGATATTGGTATTATAGCATCTTTTTATTGCCCTAGTTCTGTTTGGAAATATGCTTTAATTAATTATAAGGTTAATGATTGTCCAATGTGCAATTACGGACAGGCATGCAACTATCCGTGAGAAAATTCTGGAGGAACTCCCTAGCGATTATAATGTGCAATGCGCCGTCTGGTTGGAATCGTAATGGTTCGCATGCATGATGGCTCGAGGATGATTATAATTACCTAAAAAAGTTTGAAAATGACTTAAATTGATTTAACCATACCTCTATATCGATTAAATAACAGAACCTTTTTAATATATATTTAACGTTTTGAACATACCAATTTTAAGATTTTAAACATTCACAATGGCTATACACTGTATAATCAACCCTAGTCAATTTAATTACATGTTTTTATTTGAGATTTAGGGTGGACTAGAGTCTATGGTTTTTCCTGTAATGTATAAATTGATTTTAAGGTAGTAATTCAAAATTTGAAATAAACAACTATAAAAAAATATAAAAAATAACTTGTAACATGCAAGTAACATGCATGGATAACTGGTAGCAATGCATGGATAACTCATATCAAATGAGTGGATAACAACAATTCATGGCAGATAATTAAATAAAAAGAAAAGAATATAAAAAAAAAATTATAGTTAATAATTGGATAACTAAAAGAATGTAATTCTCTCCACCATTTGATCCCTATCCACTTGATCCAACCATAAACTATGTAACTGTACTAATTTACTTTATTATCATTGATTATCATTGATTTAACCATATAAGAGTGGGTACTGATTGCGGATTGTGATAAAAATAGGTTGCAAAATCAGATTGATTAATGGTTCCCAGTAGAAAAAGGACTAGGACCTAATATTAAGAACAAAACACAAGTACCAGTGAGACTATTGATTGACATCGGTCAGTTAAATGGTTTCATTTCTGAAAGGACGGTAGTGTTGTTCTTCTGTATAATTTTTCGAAAATTTAACGATTAACTTTCTTAAAATGATAAAATGGGTCAAAATGTAGATGACAAATATTTGAGGTGGAAGTAAAACTAGTCAAACTTCCTATCTAATTTAAAGATAATTTTCAAAGAGAAGAGCCCATGAAGGATTGAAACGATGCACCTGATGTTCCTGACACTGACAGTGATTCAAATCATGTGATCGTAATGAGACCATTGTGCAATAAGCGAAACATCTGATTTTCTCTCGAATATATCAAGTATGACTTCATTTCTCTTTATTTCTCAACAATTGAATCCAGATAAGAGGTAATCACGTGAACGCGCCTTACTCTGTCAGGAATTGTTTGTACTTGCTTCCCCCACGACTGAAAATCATCCTGAACTTCATATCACTGACGTTTCTTTGGATAATTGTAATCCATGCGGCAACGATGATGGGCTGACTCACCATGAATATATATATATATATACACCCCGTTGAAACCCTTGATTGTTGTGTGATTTGAGGCATAAAAAATTATACCGTAACCACTAATATATATATATATTTTGGTGTCATAATAAATAACTTTAAATAATATATATATATTTTGGTGTCATAATAAATAACTTTAAATAGAATTAGCATCAAGGATGTTAAGTATTTGCTTTTTTTAATTTAATTAAATAAAAAATAAATTCAATCGGTGGAAATAGAGAAAGTGCAGCATTACCATTTGTTTTAGAATTATTGTATCTCTATTGAAATCTTAAACAACCACAATAGCATCAATATAAACAGCCAGAGATATGAAAGATAAAACTGTCAATTAACTTGTTGTCAAGGTTTCTAGCAATACAAATAATTGCAGACACTCACGACATAAACAAAAGTCAAAACATTGGAGACACTTCTATTTTAGTGTTCAACTGAGCTTAACTTTAGTTGCAAAGAGACCAAAACGATAAACGTTTGCTAGATAAAAGAAAGAATTATGAAGCAATTCTTTAACAACGAAAGAAAATGTTGCAATAGTAAATATAAAACAAATAATTTTTAAGTAATTTTTCAAAAACAAAAAAAAGTTAGAATAGTAAATATAATTTTATGACACAGTTTTTCAAAATTCAAAATAAACAATAATTAAAAAAATTATATAAATAATAACCAGTAGATAATTGGATAACTGGTAACAATGCATTGATAATCATAGTTGAATAGTTACTTTTAATGTTCAACTAAGTTCCCAAAATCAATCACTTAAAAAGTTAATCAATTTCAAATTTAGTCCAATTACTTGTCTTAATATATATTAATTGTTCGTTTGAACTACAACCACTAAATTCATGAACAGAAAACTGAACCTAGAGGTTCTATTATCAATAACGTTAACAAAGGTTCAAATCAAAACAAATTATACTTAACTTATCAACAGAAAACGGAAGCTAGAGATTCTATTATCAATAACGTTAACAAAGTTTGAAATGAAAACAAATTATACTTAACTGTACTGGGAAAAAGAGCAAAAACATAAACCGTTTCTAAATAGACCAAATAATTAATCAATCGTTCTTTACACAAAACGGAACCTAAAGATTCTATTATCAATAACGTTAACAAAGTTTGAAATGAAAACAAATTCTACTTAACTTTAGTCACAAAACGAGCAAAAACATAAGCCATTTCTAAAAAGAACAAACCATTAATGAATCATTCTTTACAGAAAATCTTAATATGGTAATTTGAATTTCGTTCCCGAAACATCAATAAATACGTATTGTTCCAATCCAGTAAGACAAGCTTTATGTTTTTTATTGTAAAATTATGTATTATCTATCACAGATCATTCATAGCCTCACTCGTTTCTCTCTTCCAGTTAAAAAAAAAAAAAACACAACACGATGAGCTATTGCAAAAACAGGATCATAAGAATATAAGTTATTCTATTCCTACTTTAAGTCCATGGTTATCGAAAAACTTCATACTAGTATCCATGTCTTCCTGCTTATAGATATAATAACTGACAGAGTAATTAATGCCATGTCACGATTTTGTTTATTTTCTAGAAGAACTTTCTTTAATTAAAAGAAGTTTGTGAGAACCAAGAAAAGGTTTTTATTTTTGTCTTTCACTTCAAGATAGTGTGTTCGATTTTTTTTAAATTACTGAAAAAAACAATAAAATGCATGTAACTGGTGGTTTATGACTACAAATCAGAAGTATATCATTTGTTTTGCTGAAAGCTAGAGTATGAGTTTTAAAGTTTTATTTTATTAGTTCAAAAGCCATAGTTTGTCTTGAGTGGTAGGTTTTAGATAAACATTTTGAAATTTTGAAATTCAAAAGAAGGTTATAAATTAAAAAATATGTTTTTTTTTAAATTAAAGTTATATTTGATATATTTTGAATAAAAGTGTTAAATAAAAGTGTTAAATAAAAGTTTTGATTTATCATTATTTATATGCTAAGGCCATCACATGAATGGAGTTCAAACTATAGCTAAAAATTATTAGAAGATTACCTATTAAACATAATAAACTTTAAAAGTATTTTTAACGTTTAACAAACAAAGAAATGAAAAATATGAAGGAATAGGTAATTGTAAGATTGATTGCCTCATTATTAACTAGGAGCATATATATGATTATATTGCTAGTCATACCATGTCCATCAGAAAATACTATGGGTCATTAATTAGATAAGGTGACCAAATCTATTACTCAACTAACCAACTAATTAATGCATTATTCACGAGTGACATTGCAATTCTTAATACACCCTCTTAATATTAAGTGGGATAATATTCTAAGCACTCTCAATGCCTATGTGTTGTCCTTGAAACTCAAAAGCAAGTGTTCCGAGTGGCATAGATAAACATGTCAACCAATTGCTCTTTAGAGCCACAAAACAATAAAGTAATATCTTCATTATTGAATAACTCACTAATGAAGTGATAGAGAGTGTCAACATGTCCGCTCTTTCTATGAATGACATTATTTTTGGATAATGTTATTGCCCAACTATTGTCACAAAAGATAGGAGTTGGATCATTTTGTGTGTCCCGTATCCTTTAAAAAATTCTTATCCAAATTGCATGACAAGTTGATGTGTGAGTTAGTTGCTACATACTCTGCTTCTCTAGATGACATGTTCACGATAAGTTGTTTTTGAGATTCCCAAGATATCATATTTGTTCCCAAACTTAAAGCATAATGAGATGTTCTTTTATTATCATCAATAGTTCTTGCAAAAGCAGCTTACCTTGTGAGAGAGTAATGTCTGAAAAATGAGTGTACCAAAGCCCATATCCAAGTGTGCCCACAACATATCTAATAATTATTTTTCGAGCTTTCAATTGAGATTATTTTGGAGACTTCATAAATCTAGAAATAAGATTGACAACATACATGAAATAAGGTCTAGTTGTAGTCAAGTACATTAAAATGCCTACAAATATTTTATAGAGTGTAGAATTTACTATTGGCTCATCATAATTCTTTGTTAAATTTTTTTTGAATTGCTGTAAAAAAAATACTTATGCGGAAAAATGAAAATCCATTGTTTATTTTATGTAACTTGAATACCAAGAAAGTACTTCATCAAAAGTAGACCACTCACCTCAAATTCCCTTTTAATGACTTTCCCAGATTCTTCAAGCATCAGATTGTCACTGTAAATCATTTGATCAACATAAATACATATAATCAACATTTTACCTTGATGATCTGTTTTTACATATAGCATGGGCACATTGTTGCTCTTTCTTAACTCAGTGTTGATGAGATAGGAGTCAATCCTACTCTACCAAGCTCCCGGCGTTTGTTTTAGACCATACAAGGACTTTTTTCAGCTTAAACAATTTGTGTGCATGAACTTTGATAGGTGGTTGTTTTAGATAGACTTCTTCTTCAAGACTAGCATTGACAAAGGAAAACTCACATCCATTTGATAAATAAGCCACTGATTTTTTGTTTTTCAATGCAAAGTACAACTATAATGGTATTCATCCTTGCTTCTTGAGAAAATGTTTAATCATAAGCTACACCATATTCTTGTGCATATCGTTTGGGAACAAACCTTTCCTTGTAATTTTATAACTTTTATTTTACATTCAATTTGGTATTATAGGCCCATTTGATTCCAAATTTTTTTTTTCCTGTGGATACAAACATGATCCCAAGGGCAATTCTTCTCAATAGAATCAATCTCTTCATTAATTTCTCATATCCAATGTTCATCCTTTACTACTTCATCAAAAGTTGTGGGATGAAAGGAAAACATAGCATACTGTAATTCCCATCTATAACACTAGTCTCCTCATATAAGTCCCTCAAACTTCTAGTTTTCTAGTTCTGAGATGGACTATCTCCTAATGTTTCTACTCATTGTTCTACTTCCAATCTTGGAAGTCTCATAGGAAGAGCTGGCATATCTAGACTTTCCTGCTATTGTATATATGAAGGATCGCTCGAGGATTTGTCTTCAAGTCACTTCACATATTTGATCAACGCAATCTTTTTGGTGGAAAGATTATACAACTTGTAATCCTTGTGTTGTTCACTGTAAAGAATGAAAAGGCATCGCTCACTCTTCTTATCCATCTTTCTTCCGAGTTCAGCAGGTAATTGAGAAAATGAAACACAACAAAAAATGTTATATGTGCAACACTAGTCTTAGTGCCGCTCAGGAATATTGTCCTCGACAGTCACTGTGGGTGATTTGTTGAGCAAGTAAACTGAGCATGCAAAAAGTTCAACCCAATACTTATATGATAACTTATTATGTCACAGCATGCTACAGTCCATGTTCATGATGGTTCATGATGGTCCGATTATTTTTTTCAGCAACTCCATTCTCATGTGGAGTGAATTTGGCTGTGAAATTTATGTGGATGTCATGTCGCTTGCACAAATATGTAAAATATTGTGAATCATATTCACCTTGACCGTCTTACATGAGCACTTTAATAAACTAACCAAACTGCTTCTCAGTCATGACCTTGAACTCTTTGAACCACAAGAAGGTATATAATTTGTTCTTGAGGAAATAAATCCATATTTTCCTTCTAAAATCATCAATAAATGTGATAGAATAAAAGATACCTCCTATGTATTGGTTTTTCATGGGTCCATAGAGTTATGCATGAACAATCTCAAGATGTTTTTCAAACTATACGTGGAAGTGAGAAAGATATCCCTTTGATGTTTCCCAATGATACATTCCTCACAGGACCTAGATTATTCATTTATCACTAGTAACCCCTTGAACATGGACTGCTAATGCACAATAATGAGAGTTTTGAAGGAAAGATGACCAAATCTACACTGCCATATCTAGGTTTTTTTTGCACTAGAGAGAGTATGGGCTACTAATTATTTAAATTTGACACTTCTCAGACTGAGAGGATATATTTTATTATTGGTTATTTCTACTTTATCTATGATCCTCCTACTCGGAGGTTTATCATAAATAACATAGTATGTAGCAAAAATCGAATATCATATTTGTTATGAAGTAATTGGCCCACACTAATCAAATAATTGACATTCATATTTGGTACATATAAATCCTCTTGAATGAATTACTTTGAATTTTAATTGGTAAGGTGTAATATCCTAAATTTTGGACGTAACACTTATAGGCATGTGCCTATTGATTAAGATGTTGAATTGATATTTTATTTTGACATATTGGGTAGAAGACCCTACTTCTTATGAACCTCATGATTTGTTTTATATATTGGGTGTAAGACAATTGATTATATATATATGTTTTTTGTATTGAGCGTGGACCCTAAAGCACATGATTGATGAGATGTTTTGTGTTGAGCAAGGAGCTCAGGAGCACATGACTACTTAATTTTTTGTGTTGAGCGATGAAATCTGGAGTAGATGGATGATTGATGTTTTGTGATGAGCAAGCAGCTCTAGAGCACATGGGTAATTAATGATTCTCTTGAGCGAGGAGCTCTGGAGAAAAGAAGTACTTACATTTGTGTCGAGCGGAAATCTAGGAACACATGAAAATATAATATTTGGAAGTGCTAGGTATAATCCATGGATCCTTCCATGTTGATGTTGAGCATAAGCTCTCAAGCATTTGATCCTTGGCCATTGTATCGCTAGGTGTATCGTATAAGTCCATCTTAGCATTAGTGTTAAGCAAGGAGCTCTGGAATTGCACTAAGCTGTAACTTCATGTTAAAGCGTTGAGTATGGGCTTTGGTAAGCGCTAGGGGTTACTGAAAATAATTTAATAAATTCCGAGTGAAAAAAACTCGAGAAAAATATTGATCTCATCATACTTATTTATAAGTGATTAAATGAAATTTTGAATTTATGTATTCTCATCAAGTACTGAAGAACTACCACATTATATGAGGGAAATCCAACATGCAATGATGTTTAGAGTTTCCTAGCCTAGTAGACCTAGCCTTCTACTTATCTTAACCTTAATGAAGAAGTGCCATTAAGTCTATGGATCACGGTATATGATGCCCAAAGATAAATGCTAACGAGTGTTATATTATTGTGTATTTTATACATGGGATGCATAAAGAATAAATATAATAATAATATTAATGATGAAAGAAAGAAAGAAAAATCTCCATCCATTATTATTTATTATGTAAAGATAATAAATAGTCCAAAACCTACAAAAGTCTAATTAGGAAGTCATTGAAAGTAACTAAGTTAAAATATTAAAAATTACACAATGTAATTGAAAAGGGTTAAATCAAGAAACCAAGGTTTCCGGTATTTAATTGTCCCTTTAACTGAAAGGTGTGTCTATAAAGACTCAATCCAAGGAAATGATTGGGGTTTTCATCTATCATTTGTAAGTAGTCATTTTCTTCCTGTATTGTTCTCAAGTCAATTATTGAAGAACATTTTCATGGAAGGATAAAGGAGAACTATTCCATACGTGATATACTAGATATGAAACACTACCTTATGAGCTCTAAGCTACTTGCATGTTGGATTCTATCTCAGGGGGATCCAAATTAAAACAACGAAGGGTTTTGGGCCATGGTTGGGTGGAAATTGGTAGTTCCCAAGTGATTTGGTCATAAAAAATAGAGATGAGATCTTCCTTTGAACTGTTAATGCTGGTTATTTGAGTGTGCAGGTTCCACCATTAAAAGAGCTTCAAGTTACAAGTATGAATCCCTAGACTGCCTATTCCATATTTTCTAGATTAAATGTTGGATATGCTGGGTGAATGATTATATTGCATTTCCTAACCCTATGTGTTTTTTTCTCTGGTTAAAATTTCTTAGGGTCTGCATTGTTAAATATTAACCCTAGGCTGTAAGTTTTTTTCTATACCAGATTTATCGAGGCTTTATTCATGAGTTTACTTCTGCAATTTTTATTCATTTATAATTGTTTATCAAGGGTTCTACACCGTAGCTTTAAATCCTATATTATTTTTACTATGTTAGGTATAAACTAGGTTTTATTTTAGAACTAGGTCCTATCTGGTTTCTGTCCTTTTTACTCTACTCACATATTTCATTTGTGAGTAGAGTCGTGTTAAATTAATACTAAGCTCAGACCTAATGTGCCATTTAAAACCTAGATGAGAAACTATCTAATTAACATCAAGAGTAAACAAATGAGAGTATTATTTAAAATTATACATTAACAGTCCTAGAATGGAAATATAAATTAAATCAACTAAGTACAAGACTACAATTATTTCTAAGATAAATAAACCAGTAAAGACCTTCCAAGGTCTGCATATATAAATAGAGGTTAACTACTAAAACATTACATTAAAATAATATCATCATAAACAACGAGTAGAGTAAGTATCATGGCCATTCTTTGCCCAAAAGATCAAACCTCTTTTCAATATTTACAATCTAGAGTCCTAATATATAAGTCCACATAATCGAACCTATACCAAAATAATATAATAGTCCTATTTAATATGGCTCATGGCCATTGTATAAACACTTAACCAAAACAATACCATAATAATTAATTAATGAACTCAGAGATTACATAAGGTCGAAGGAACGAATCCTATAGACTATCATGCTATTATCTTACATAACATAATTCCCTTCATCTTAACAAAAAATACAACGTAAATATAAACACAATAGTTATTTACTAAACCATACAGTCCTTCCATATAAACAACTAAAACCCTATAATTACAATGACATACACGAATCGTTTCTTTATATAAAGGATATCAAATCTCTACACAGTCCAAAGTAATTACAAGAGTCTGTAGGAATCGAATCGTGTGGGAACCTAAAGCCCCAATTCACATGCACATAAAAATAAATACTCAATAAATCAACCGCCAACACGATTCGAACCCTGTGGAGTTTTTGTTTACCATAATCACACCCATGCTATACACAGAGGGTATGCGGGCTTAGCAAATAAAATACATTCGATAACAACAAGGTTGCAAGACCCTAGGTTCTTCACCCACACTGTAAGCATGGCCTCAACCACTAATTAACTAAATACACAGTCCATCTAAAAGTAAATCTACAACAATGATAGCCATCGTTGGTTTTCACCCTAGGCTTCTTCACAATCCCACATCACTATTAATGAAACAAAATAGTAAATATTTCAACCAACCAAGCTATCATAGCAGTAGTGGAAGGGATCATGCCATGAACGGCATGACCTCAACCCATTAGCTGACAGGCATTTATAGCTAAGAACTAAATACACAAAATTACACAAATTATCCACATAGGCAAATGCCTCACCCGAAACAGGTTTAATAAAAACCTATCACAACATAATAATCTACACATAGTCCATTATATTAACCATTTCCATAAACCAAAACACACGATAGCTTATCTACATAGTCACCTTAAAGTATGAAATCGAAACTTACACAGTCTTGCCAAGGGCCATGGTACCATTGTAAGCAATGGTGCTTTCGAGGTGATAAAAACCCTAAATCAAACACACGAGTTATATAAATGAAATACAAAGTCTGTTAGAAGCCTGAGTTCCCAATTTTGCTACTAACAACCGAGTATTTACAAAACCCAAACATTCCATACACAGGCCTGAAGCCAAGTAGAAACCCCAACAAGAGTAATGAGATAACCCAGTCCTAACCCAATGCCGAGAATTGAAAAAATTCACTTATAAAGTAGGATTACCATGGCCACTTTGGTGTCACCCTTGAGCTGACAACGAAGCTCCGATCCACCCCTCCCTCGCTGACCCTATCACCTACAAACGCAACCAAACACAACGAGATGAGAAGTATGACAATGAAGGAGCCATTAAACAAACAAAAAATGCAGTATTGAAATCAAACCAATCTTACCTTCGTCACCCAGGGCATTTCCTCCTTCACAACATAGAGCCGAGACCACAACCATCAAGAGGCCAAGTGAAATGAACAAACCATTTGTGGAGAGAATCCCTAAGCTTGAGCTGCCCCAAACCCCAAGAAACATTAATGGCGCCATCCTCGTGGCAATTAAAACCCCAAAACCCAATCCTCCAAAATTTTGAATTAGTTACATCAACAATGGTCTCCAATTCATGCAAGGTCTTAAACCCCATCACTTAAAGCCAAAACTATACGTTATAAGTTGCCAACCAATGCTAATACAAGGTATCATGTATAGTGTAATGCCTAGTCCATGTGTTATTTACACTAACCCAAAGTCATAGCATATGGCATATATCGTTTAGACCTTAGGCTTAAGTGTTATTATGTTGCATGTTCCCTAAGATTAATGCTTAGAAAAACATGGCATATGTAATATGCCATGGTAGTATTTTCTATAATAAAATTGATCTTTAGCCAATTTACGACCTACCATGAAATAAATGAGGAATATGTTAAATTCTTATAATAACATAAACACGAAATATAAATACAATGAATGATAGGTATCAATAGTTAATGTATGTACGTTAGGTAATTAATGAAGGTCATAATTACCTTGCTAGCAATCTAAGTCTGTAATGAAGAATAGTAATGAACAGTAGGTCTGTTAATGATCAAAATGGTTAGCGCTCTTCAAATATCCATCGCTAAGTATAATCTGCATACAAGATGAAAGAGGTGGCTTAGCTCAAAGAACTAAGTCACAGCCTATTAGTCAAGTGAACACTTTACCTCTCAAACCATCATGGGAGAACGAGTCCCGCCACTCTGCGCACTTTGTTTCCAAAAATAGAGTTATGTTAGGACTTTGTAATTAACGAGTAATTATATGCAGAATTGGACATAGAATGTAATCAAAGAAACGACACAAACACCAATGTATAACCATAAGAACCAAGTAGTAATCAACATTATGACATCTCAACTAAAATACAACAATAAGTATAATTGAAAGAACGATGATAGAATGTAAGAACAACATATGACCAAACAGTGGTACAACTAGTGTACATTACATTCCACAAGTATAATAATGTTTCGTTTAGGTAGTTTTTTACTAGCCTATATTTGTTTTTCAATTTCTGGGGACATTAAAAGTGGTATCAAAGCCGAGTTTCAATACTAAGAGACCTATCGGGGCACCAATCATTTACCGCAAAGAAAATAAAGTATGATATCAAATTTGTTACTAAAAGAAAAGAGTAAATTTTCTGTTATTTACAATTTTTTAAATTTCAGGAAACTTTTACCGAACAGTTCAGTTTATGAATACTGAGGAGGATAGCAATTGGAAAGGAAATACGAAAACCCCCACCCGAGAAGCAGAACTAGTGGAGGACCTGAATTGTTATTTTTAAATAGTGTACATAGTCTCCAAGAAAAATTGGAAAGTCTCAAAGAATACAGTCTGAACAAGAGAAAAGTACAGCAAGATATAAGTGAAGCATTACTGAGAAATATGATGGGAGGAACCCCGCAGGGTAAACCTACTCAGTCCACAAACGTCTCCAACATATAAACTTACCGTAAATGGGCCAGCATGCCAAGTGAATGAGAAAAGAGGAACGTACCCATGAAGCACTGAAACGAGATCATCACATTCCTTCCAGTGATGAATCTCTTTTTTCTCGAAGAAAGAAACAAAGAAGCAATGACAGTATTTAGGGTGAGTTTAGAAAAATAAGAGCCTCGACCTATGAAGGTGAAGTAAACATTGGGAAGAAGGAGGAAGAGTGGCTGCTGGGCATGAGAAATTTCTTTTAGTTTCATAACTACTCAAGTGTGATGAAGGCTCGTCTTGCCACCTATAACTTGAATGGCAAGGAAGCAATGTGGTGGAGAGATTTAAAATACACCAAGAAAGATGAGCTAAGAGAAATACGTTGGGGTAACTTCTGAAAACTCTTCCGAGAGGATTATATGTCGGAAAGGTTCTTCGACAAAAAAGTGAAATAGTTTCATGAGATACGTATGGGATCCATGATTATGGACTCTCTTATTTAATGCTTTCTATATTTGTTGCATTATGTACCATACATCAAAGAAGAAAAGGTAAAGATCCAACAGTTCCTAGGATGTCTTCCTCCCAGATTTCGAGATAGGATTTAATTCGACATGCCTAAGACCTTGGATACCACCCTGCACAAAGCTAGGCTCTATTATGAGCATGGAAATCTAAGGAAGGAGAAAATGAACTGAAACCGATACAAGTCTAAGAACTTTTTGGATAACCGTAAACCAGGTTCTAACCCAGAGCCATAGAGAAAGCAAAATAACAGATTTCAAGCAAAACAAGAAATTCAATAAATTTGGTATGAAGCCTTATGTACTAGCTCCTAATGTTAACAAACTAGTTTCAAGTAGAGATAATGCTACCCCACTACAAATCAAGTGTTGGAAATGAAACGGGCCTCATTATGCCCGAGATTGTAAGAACAAGACCGGTGGGATCTTACACAACTTATAAGAAGGACCAACTGTTGAGGACATAGCTGGAACACCGCTAACTTATGCAACATTATATGGCTGACAAGAATATCATCAAGCTACAATGGTTGAGATAGAAGGTAAGATCTTGAACACTTCTATTTCAATACTTATTGATCCCGGTGCTTGTCGGAGCTATGTTTCACCTAAAATTGTTAATGAATGAAAATTAGGAAAGATAAAACATGATAAACCTTGGATGGTTCAGTTAGGCATAGGTACAAAATGGAAAGTTTCAGAAATTGTTAAAGAATGTGAGGTAAACCTAAATGGTTTTCCTACAAAGTGAACTTGAACATCCCACCTTTAGGATTATACGATATACTTATTGGCATGGACTGGTTGGAACAACAGCATGCCATGCTCGATTCCTTACACAAGTCAATATTTTCTACAGATAGCCAAGGGAACCAAGTGAATGTTCAGGGAATTTCAAAGAAAGTTTCTGTAAGGAAAATATCTTCCTTACAAGCAAATAAATGCGCCAGAAAGGGATTCAAGTTGTTTGTAGTGAACATCCAAGACATAGAGTCTGAAAGAGAACAATGCATACAATAATTCAAGGATGTGCTTCCTGAGGAAATCCCAGTATTTCCTCCAAAATGAGACCAATACTTTTCCATTGAACTGACCCCATGATCAGTTCCGGATTCCAAATCCCCTTAGCACATGAGTGCACCGGAGTTGGTGGAACTCAGATTGCAGTGGTAGGAGTTGATAGAGAAATGGTATATCTAACCCAGTGTGTCTCCTTGGGGAGAACTGATACTGTTCGTTAAGAATAAATACGGTACAATATGGATGTGCAATGATTACCATTAGTTGAACAAAATGATTATCAAGAACCATTACCCACTCCCTAGAATCAATGACTTGTTCGATTAGGTGGGAGGAGCCAGAATATTTTCAAAGATTGACCTACGATGTGGGTACCATCACATACAGATTCACGACGAATATATTCACAATACCTTCTTTGTTATAAAGTACAGGCACTACGAGTTTATAGTGATGCCATTTGGTTTGACCAATGCACCCGTGAACTTTATGTGTATGATGAACAACATATTTAGTAGGTATATGGTTAAGTTTGTCTTGGTTTGTATAGACAAAATACTCGTTTATTCCAAGAATAAATAAGAACATGAAGAGCACCTTCCCATAGTACTACAAGTGTTGAAAGAACACCAGATTTACGCTAAGTTTAATAAATGTCATCATTACAAACCACAGATGTAGTACTTAGGTCACATTATCTCTAAGGAAGGGAAAGTTGTGCACCCATAAAATATTAAAGCCATAAAGGATTGGCCTACCCCTACTAGTGTCACTGACCTTAGGTCCTTTTTGGGATTAGCTATATATTATCAAAAGTTCATTCAAAACATCTCAAGGATCGCTTGCCCCATGACTGCTTTGTAGAATAAAGAAAGTAAGTTCTTATGGATCGCTAAGTGCGAAGAAAATTTTTCAAAAGCTTAAGCATCTTTTGATGACCGAACCAGTGTTACGAATTGTAGATCCTAATGGGTATTTAATTTTTTGCACATATGAAAGAAAGGATGGACTTGGAGGAGTCCTCTTGCAAAATGATCATGTGATCTGTTATGAATTGTGGAAGTTAAAAGAGCATGAGAAAAATTACTCTATGCACGATCTTGAGTTAGCTGTTATAATCCACTCTTTGAGGATGTTGAGGCAGTACCTCATGGGAAGGAAGTTCCTTCTGAAGACAAACAATATGAGTCTGAAATATTTATTCGATCAACCAAATCTGAATGCAAGGCAAGCGAGGTGGTTGGCTTTCCTTAGTGAGTACCATCTCAAGCTAAAGCACATTAAGGTCAAAGAGAATAAGGTTTCTGATGCTTTGAGCCAATGAACTCATATTATATATGAGGTGACATTGACTCAAACAAATGTAGATTTGCATGAGAGGATTAGAGAGGCCAATGGATTTGACCCTTTATATGTGTAAATCCTTAAGAAATTCCAAGAGGATAGGTTGTTTCAACAACAAAAAGAATAAAAGGTAGACAAATCTAGACTACTATGGTCCAAGGATCGTTTGTATGTTCCAGAAGGAGGGGACAATCGGTCCAGCATCCTTATAGAATGTCATCAGGCGCCCTACTCTAGGCACCCTAGATATCAAAAGATGATATCCTCTTACAAGAGACACTTTTTGTGGCCTAAGTTAAAGGACAACATTGCGATGTTCATTACGAAATGTTAGGAATGCCAGCTGGTTAAAGCTGAGCATCAGCATCTTGTGGGATTTCTACAGCTGTTTGCCATTCTATAATGGAAGTGGGAGGTCATTAGTATGGATTTTATCATCGATTTACCCAAAAGTAAGAAGCAAAATGATTTTTTTTTTGTACTCATCGACAACTTGTCAAAAGCAGCACACTTCATTACTGTGAAGTCAACCTACAAGGTAGTGAAAATTTTTCATATCTTCTTGAAGAAGATATTTAGATTGCATGGGATACCCAAGGCAATTATCTCGATCGAGATGTTAAGTTTAGAGGAAACTTTTCTAGATATTTATTTTCCAGATTGGAGATACAGTTGAACTTTAGCACTGCATATCACCCATAGACAGAAGGGAAGACAGAAAGAGTAAACCAGATTGTTGAGGACATGCTTAGAATGTATGTCATGAACAACCCCATGAAGTGGGAGGATTCACTACATCTGGCAGAGTTTGCGTATAAAAATGGTTATCAGACTTCCGCTAAGATGAGTCCCTTTGAGGTACTCTATGGAAAGAAGTGTAGAACACCGGTTACTTGGGATAACTCGGTGGATTGTCTCACGTTAGAGTGTGATTTTTTAGTGGACTTGGAATAGTTAGTTACTAAGGTTT
Organism: Pseudotsuga menziesii; assembly: GCA_001517045.1. Lineage (NCBI taxonomy): Eukaryota > Viridiplantae > Streptophyta > Pinopsida > Pinales > Pinaceae > Pseudotsuga > Pseudotsuga menziesii. The sequence continues at coordinate 171,875 of LPNX010044485.1, forward strand.
AAAGAATTACAAGACCGCTAGAAACATTACGCAAATCAGAAAATAAAATATAAATACTTTCAAATAGGCGATCATGTTTACTTGAAAGTAAAATCCAAATGAATCTTGTTGAGCTGGGGTAGGTGTTGTAAGTTAGAACCTAAATTTTGTGGACCTTTTGAAATACTGGCCAAGAAAGGGCTAGTGGCATATGAACTAGTGTTACCCACGCATGTAAGAGTCCATAATTTTTTCCATGCATGTTTCTTAAAGAAATATGTTTATGATACTAAACATGTTGTTGATTGGTCCCTATTACAGGTCGAACCTAAAGGGGAGTTTTCCCCTGAGCCTATTCATATACTGGACATGAGAGAGGTGGAGCTTCAGAAGCACACCATAGTCCAGTTTAAAGTGCAATTGAAGCACTTTGAGGATGATGAGGCTATTTGGAAGAATGAAGCCACCATAAGAAAGGCTTACCCCTCCTTGTTTCATGATGCCATTCTGAGTCCCTAGAACACCAGGGGTGATGTTGTTGTAAGTGGGGAGGGATGTAATATCTCGAATTTGGGACCTAACACTTATAGGCATGTGCCTATTGATTATGATGTTGACTTGATATTTTATTTTTATATATTGGTTCGAAGACCCCACTGCATATGAACATGATGATTTGTTTTATATATTGGATGTAATCCAATTGTTGATGATATATATATATATATATATATATATATATATATATATGCTTTTTGTTTTGGGCATGTATTACGAAGAAAAAATCCTATGGCTTGGGGTACCACAACAGACAGAGTAACTGCAGAAATCAATCCTTTCCAATATGCAAGAGGAACCAAACATATAACACTAAAGGATATCAACACATACCTTATTCCAGATGGTTGATGTAGATCCGTGTTGATCTTTTCCACTCTAGCTTGCATAAGTAATTTTCTCTCTCAACACCCAGCAAACAAGATAAGGATGCTATATATAATTGTGTTAGACCTACTCTAGAATATATCATCAATAACATATAAGAATTTAAAAGCATCCATGGATTCAATACTCATTTAAATACACATTATTGGACAAGAAAATATTTTTCTATTAGTATAAAACAGATATTACAATAGTGACAACCTCTGTCGGCATGTCTGTGAATTGGAGAAACTGAGTCATCAAACTGGGCCTCCACCACTTCAATCCTCCATCTCTCGATAGAAAGCTTACAAGAAAAGGCAATCTTGGGAAGAACAAAAAGTGCTCCAACGGACAAAGGGATGCAGACTCAAGTATAAGCTACGTCAACAATGGACTATAGCTTTTTTTCTCTTCAATTCCTCCCTTTTCAATGTATCCAAAGGGTTCCTTATATAGTGCTTCAATGGGGTAATGGAAAGTCAAATCCGAGAAATATCAAGGCATATAGAAGGCCAAGAGACAAGTGACTCAGATCCATATCAAGGAAAACTCCAAAACTATTTGGCCTTTTTCACACATCCTGATGTATGTGGGGTTGAGGGTCAAATCCGTGTATATGTGCGACAACATGTTTAAAAGTCATGTATAGCAAATAAGACATGCTTTTAGGGATGATATTGGAAATATCAAAGGTACAAAAATGGTCGATGGGATCTAAAGAGTATGCAGAGTGACAGGGAAGGCCATAAAGGTGTGATCCACCATGTGTGGTAAAATCAGCTGTGATAGATGCCCCATAATGTGTGAGGTCAGAGGGGTCATACGATGGCCAAAATACATTATAAGTCCATCCCAGAAGTGGAGTGATGAAGAACCAGGTGGAAGAACCAATCATTCAACAGTACAATATAATGATCAAACTCTGCACATAACTGCAAATAGATATAGAAGTCTTGGATACATAAGAGTACAATGGCCATGAATAGGCATGATACAAAATATGACATGTGTGGTCATTGCCACGTACAATATAGATAGATCAGGATCTCCATGATGATGATATACAAAGGATCATGATCTCCATGAATGCTAAAGATATATAACGGATCAAGATCTCCATAATGGCTAGAAGCATCTGACATACACTGGAATCAAGTCACGAGAGCTAAAATCTCATGAACACTAGCACGATCAAGGAGGTAGCATATATGGAATGCCACCAATCAGGAAGTCTTCTACACAATCCGCTATGATTAAATGTCCTACTATGAGAATAGAGGTGTCGAGGTCAGGGATCATTTTAGGGGCAAATTCTAGCCCAATGGGCTATTTTTCCATGTTTCTCCCCCAAAAAAGATTCACCATTTTGCATTTTTTGAAGCCCTGTTTCGCCAAATTTTGATGGGGTAAAATTTTTTCACCCTAAAAATTGCCAAATTATTATATAAACTATATCAAATCCTTGGAAATTAAAATATTTTTTGAAAAATATCACCATACATTTTATAGTTGGCATTTTAAGAATTAGTAATATTTGCCAACATTCATACACTTTTGAATAAGTATGGTTCCTTAAAATCATCCCTGGTCGACGTTGAACATAGTAGTGCATCGTCTGATTACCGGTCATTGATGTATACCGTTAACAGATGTGAGATCACCCACCGATAATGAAAACGGGAATCAAGGTACTAGAGTGCAAACTAACAAGTGTGAATAAATGTGTTGAGGTCGAACACTTGAAAGGATCCATCGATCAGGGGACATTGATGTATTCCCAAAAACTGCCAATGGTGAGAGAACCTGCCACTGAGGACTGCAAGTCTTAAGGCACTCAAAAATGACTCTATATTCCTATCCTAGAATAAATGATCTGAAGTCGATGGGATGAAGTCCGCTAGAAGGAGGGAATTAATGCTTCCCCCATCATCCAACATGAGGTACTTAGTACATATGTATAATGTGGAAGGAATTGATCATAATGTGCATGAACCAATATCAGTACTAGGAATGGCTGATATGCAAAGCCAAGAGAACTGAGGAATGGTTAACTCAGGTTCCAACTTCCTTCGAACAAGAGAATAAAGGTGAATGGTGACTGAATGTAGGCGGCATAGACTCGATATAAAAAACTAGGACATCTCTACAACACAAGAGGCATCGACAGAGGCTCCATAGGGACTAGAAGCTTAACCAGTCGGTGGAGATAAAATTATATAAATGAGTACAACTCCTAAAGTCAAACTATTAACCCAACCTACAGCTGTGATATACAGTGCTCTATTCGAAGGCGACACGACTCGACTGCTACCAAAGATAACATTTTTTCTTGTCCAAATTTTTGGTTTTTTGATTTTTTGGACTTTTTCAAATATTTTGAAAAGATTGAAAAATAATAAAAGTGCTTTATAGTTACAAAATAGGAGGAGATGAGTGTCAATGGGAAAACAAAATAGTTCCAAGTAGTGGAACATACCTATGCTCAATGCAAGGACACGTATGTAGGATAACAACACTTGGGGGAAAGTCCCCTCTTGGTAAAAATGTGGAATCAAGCTGCAAAAGATATATAAAATGGATTTGTATGGCTGGACATGAGACAAGATCGGGCTATATGGCCGATAATCAAAGTCAGGGAAGCCGGCATAAGGCTTAATGAGGTAGGCAAAACTCATGATAATGCAATTACAACTTGAGATAAGGGAGTCATGGGGACAAAGGCTAGCAAAAGGATCAAGAGGAGTATGAGGCTCTTGCTCAAGGACATGGAAGGACTAAAATGGACTCCTGGACCTAAGAGAGGACTCACAACATGGGTACCAAATTCAAAAGGGAGATAACTACGACACCCATGTATAGGAAAGCTCTACCATTCACATAGTACCACTTCTAACAATAGCATGAAGGTTCCATGATACCATGGAATGGGTTCATACCTAAGGTTAATATGGAAAGGTCATAAGGCAATGCATAAGGATGTGATACCATAACCTATATGCCAGTTTAGACATAATACCTATGATAGGAAGGAACAGGTTGAAACCTCTAAGAGAGTGTACAAAAAATAGACCCTACATGAAAACCATATTAGTCCAAAACAACCCAAAATAGTCAATAAAGAATCCAAACTATAGGATATAGGGAGAAATTATCATGACAACTACACCCAAATAAAACAATGCGGTGAGCAATGGGACATAAAAAGGAAAGTAAATTGTAGACCCAACGTTCACGCATCCACTACCACTCCTGTGAGGGTGACCACCAATGTAAAGACCAAGAGAATGGAGTCAACATCTTCCACAAATGGAGTATAGGGCAGAATGTGACCACTCCCAATTCTATGAGCATAATAAGGGGTTGTGATGCCCTTAAGTCTAACACCAGGGTCTGTATTATGACCAAGGATGGGTGACAAGATACCAGGCATGGTGAAAATCAAAGGACCTAAACTCAAGAGAGCATAAGTATACTCAAGTAACCGCGATCCCAAAGGCCAACTAGCACATAAAGAGCACACTCCTAAGAAAATCTATAGCCAAAATACAAGCAAACAAAGGGGAGGATATGTGAGCTCCCAAATGCAGTAGGTATTTCTCTCCTAGGAGAGGATTGAAACTACCATACACTACAAGCGAAGGTACGTAACCAATTATAGTGGCCCTGAGCTTCAACGCATAAAGCGACTATGCTTTTCGACCTCTACCTGGACAGAACACTCATAGAATAACCTCTGAAAGTACCCCCTATGATACTTAGGTAAGGAAACTAAGGTCATGTCAATATAACCAATGCTCAGGCGAACAGTCATAGGCGAGATCGACTGTATGGGTAGGGTAGAAAAGTTGGAAACTCTCGAAAGAGGCCCCAGATACGAATATAATCCTAGAAATATCTCTGGTGTTACTCAGTTACAACCAGGGGTCCTCCCAATCATAACCGCTCACACTGCCTCATGCATAACTCTTGTGTAAGAGGAGTGTCTTGAGAAACACTACCTATTTCAAGGATTTCACTCTCTCACATGGACAGACACCTAATTGTTTCGTTTAGTGATCTTGGAGAATTTACTCACAATGAACTATTCCAAGACCCTAAAACCTAATCTTGTTGGTGCACCCTATAAAAGAAAAGTTTGTAATTCATTTTATTATGTGTTGATTTTAATTGGCTGTAATTACTCAAAGGGAAATGCATGTGCAACTAATGATATGAAGACTTAGTAGTGAAATAAAAGTGCACACCTAACAAGTAATGCCAAGTGTAATCTTGTAGAATGAAAAATATGGTATGCCACTACATGAGATGCATAAATATATATTCCTTTCTGAATGCCAATGCAATCCTTCCTATATGAAAGCCTAAATAAAAATCTCATCCAAGCAATCCAATGCAAGTACCTCCTCAAATGCATATGCAAAAAATGAAACTACCTTGTACTTTTCAATATAAAAAAATGAAAAATGCAATAAAAGTCATCTAAAACTCTCAGTCTCTATAGCAACTATAAATCACAAGCCCAACAAGACATTGAGACCAAAAATATTAATGCACTAATGGGAAAAAAAAGGATAAATGACTAAAATTACTTTCAAAGAAAAATCAATGAAAAAGAGGTCTCTGGTCACAAAAGAAGCATCCAATAGACAAAATCAGACCCAAAGAAGACCCAACCACACTCACAACCCACCCAACAACTTCCCACAAAATCAAACTCACCAAAAGGGAGGATGTACATGGTTGTTTAAAGAACAACTATCTATTTACACGACTTTTGGACAAAAGGTTGCATGTATACATGGATTTCGGCCAAAAACCTACATGTATATGTGACTTTTGGCCAAAAATCCATGTATGTACGTGACTTTTGGCCCGAAACCTGCGTATACAGAGAAGACAGTGGTAAAAAGTAGGCCAAGGGTCAAAACAATAAAGGGGAGTGTCAATTGATGAACATACTATAAAATGAAACACACAAAAAAGGAGAAACAAAGAGCAAGTCAATAATATCAAGAACATTGTGCCCCCAAACCCCAAATAAAAACAAAGAACATCCCAAGTATGGTCGCCAATTTTGTTACGGAGAAAACTTCCTATGGCTTGGGGTACCACAACAGACAGAGTCACCATAGAAATCAATCATTTCCAATATGCAAGGGGAACCAAACATCTAACACTAAAGGATCTCGACACATACCTTATTCCGGACAGTTGATGTAGATCCCCATTGAGCTTTTCCACTCTAGCTTGTATAAGTAATTTGCTCTCTCAACACTCAACAAACAAGACAAGCATGCTATATATAACTGTGTTAGACCTACTCTAGCATACATAATCAATAAAATATAAGCATTTAAAAGCATCCATGGATTCAATACTCATTTAAATACACATTATTGAGCATGAAAGGATATTTCTTTTAATATAAAACAGAGATTACAATAGTGACAACCTTTGTCGGCAAGTCTGCAAATCGAAGAAACTGAGTCCTCCACGTGGGCCTCCACCACTTCAATCCTCCATATCTCGAGAGCAAGGTCACAAGAAAAGGCAAGCTTGGGAAGAACACAAAGTGCTCCAAGGGACAAAGGGATGCAGACTCAAGTATAAGCTCCGGAAATAATGGACTATAGTTTTCTTGCTCTTCAATTCCTCCCCTTTCAATGTATCAAAAGGGTTCCTTATATAGTGCTTCAATGGGGTAATTGAAGTTCAAATCCAATCAATATCAAGGCATATAGAAGGCCAAGAGACAAGTGGCTCAGATCCACATCAAGGAAAACTCCAAAACTATTTGGCCTTTTGCACACATCTCGATGTATCCAGGTTTGAGGGTCAAATCCGTGTATATATGCGAGAACAGGTTTAAAAGTCACAAATAACAAGTAAGACATGTTTTTAGGGATGATCTTGGAAACATCAAAGGTTAAAAAAATGGTCCATGGGGTCTAAATAGTCTACAGAGGGATAGGGAAGGCCATAAAGGTGCAATTCACCATGTGTGGTAAAATCAACTGTAATAGCGTGGACCCTGAAGCACATAATGTATGAGATATTTTTTGTTGAGAGAGGATATAATGAGCACATGAGTACTTAATGTTTTGTGTTGAGAGAGGAGCTCTGGAGCACATGGGTCATTGATGTTTTGTGTTGAGCAAGGAGATCTGGATAAAATGGATAATTAATGTTTGTGTTGAGCAAGGACCTGTAGAGCACATGAGTACTTACATTTGTGTTCCGCAAGCAGATTTGGAACAGATGAAAATATAATATTTTGAAGTGTTGGGAATAATCCCTATAGCCTCCCATGTTGATGTTGAGCATAAGCTTTGGAGCATCAGATCCTTGGCCATTGTATCCCTATGTGTATTGTACAAGTACATCCTAGCATTAGTGTTGAGCGAGGAGCTCTGGAATTGCACTAACTTGTAGCTCCCTGTTAAAGCTTTAAGTAAGGGCTCTGGTAAGATCTAGGGGTTACTGAAAAGCATTTAATAACTTCCAAGTGAAAATGAATCAAGAAAAATATTGATCTCATCAGAGTTATCTATAAGTGATTAAATGAAAGTTCAAATTTATGTATTCTCATTAAGTACTAAAGAACTACCGCTATATATGAGGCAAATCCAACACGAAAGGATGTTTAGAGTTGTCTACCCTAGTAGACATAACCTTCTACCTATATTGACCTTAATGAAGAAGTGACATTAAGTCCAGGCATCATGCAAAAATACAAATGTTAACAAGTGTTATATTATTATGTATTTTATACATGGGATTTATAAAGAATAAATATAATAATAATTTTAATGATAAAAGAAAGAAAGAAAAATCTCCATCCATTTTTATTTATTATGTAAAAATAATAAATAGTCCAAAACCTACAAAAGTCTAATTAGGAACTAGTTGAAAGTTTCTAAGTTAAAATATTAAAAATTACCCAAAGTAATTGAAAAGGGTTAAATCAAGAAACCAAGGTTTCTTGATTTAACTATCCCTTTGACTAAAAAGTCTTTCTATAAAGACTCAAGCCAAGGAAAGGCTTGGGGTTATGATCTATCATTTAGAAGTAGTCATTTTTTGCCTATGTTTCTCTCAAGTAATTTCTTGGAGAACAGTTTCCTAGAAGGAAAAAAGAGAACTGATCGAGACCTGATATACCAAATAGGAAACCCTCCCTTAGGATCTCTAAGGTACTTGGATGTTGGATTCCATCTCGTGGGGATCTATATTAAAACCAGGAGTGGTTCTGGGTCATGCTTGGTTGGAACGTGGTAGTTCGTAAGTGATTTGGTCATAAACAACAAAGGTCATATTTTTCCTTTGAATTGTTAGTGCTTGTTATTTGAGTGTGCAGGTTCAACCATTAAAAGAGATTCAAATTACACGTATGTATCCATAGACTTCCTATTTGATATTTTCTAGATTAAATGCTAGATATGCTGGGTGAATATTTATAATGCATTTCCTAACCCTATGTGTTTGTTTCTCTGTTTAAAATATGCTAGGGTATCCATTGTTAAATATTAACCCTAGGTTGTAAGTTATTTTCTATACCATATTTATCAAGGGTTTATTCATCAGTTTACTTCTGCAAGTTTTATTCATTTATAAATGTTTATTAAGGGTTCTGCATGTTAGCTTTAAATCCTATATTATTTTTACTCAGTTAGGTATAAAGTAGGCTTTATTTCAGATCTAGGTCCTATCTATTTTGTGGCCTTTTTACTATACTAGCATATTTCATTTGTGAGCAATGTCATGTTAAATTAATATTAAGCTCAGACCTAATGTGCCGTTTAAAACCTAGATGAGAATCTATCTAATTAACATCAATAGTAAACAAATACGAGTACTATTTAAAAGTATACATTAATAGTCCTAGAATGGAAGTATAAATTAAATCAACTAAGTACAAGACTACAATTATTTCTAAGAGAAATACACTAGTAAAGACCTTCCAAAGTCTGCATATATAAATACAAGTTAACTACTAAAACATTATATTAAAATAATATCATCATAAACAATGAACCGATAAAGTATCGTGACCATTCTATGGTCCAAAGACCAAACCTCTTTTCAATATTTAAACTCGACAGTCCTAATATATAAGTCCACATAATCGAACCTATATGAAAACAATCCAATAGTCCTATTTAATATCACTCATGGCCATAGTATAAACACTTAAGCAAAACAATACCATAATCATTAATTAATGAACTTAGAGATTACATAAGGTTGCCGGAATGAATCTTGTAGACTATCATGCTATTTACTTACATAACATGATGCCATTCATATTAATAAAAACCACAACATAAATATAAACACGATAATCATTTAATAAACCATATATTCATTCGATATAAACAACTAAAACCCTGTAATTACAATGAAATACACGAATCGTTTCTTTATATAAACCATATCAAATCTCTACGGAGTCCAAAGTAAATACAAGATTCGGCAGGAATCGAATCCTATGGGCACCTAAATCCCCAGTTCACATCCACATAAGAATACATACTCATTAAATAAACCACGAGCAAGATTCAAACCCTGTGGAGTTTCGTTTTACCATAATCACGACCATATTTTACACAGAGGGTATGCAGGCTTAACAAATAAAAAACATTCGCTAACAGAAAGGTTGCAAGACCCTAGGTTTTGCACCCATGTTGTAAGAACGGCCATGGCCAGTAATTAACAAAATACATCTTTCATATAAAAGTAAATCTACAGCAATGATAGCCATCATGGGTTTTCACCCCTGGCTTCTTCAAAATCCCACATCACTATTAATTAAACAAAATAGTAAATATTTCAACCAACCAAGCTATCATAGCAATAGATGAAGGGATCATGCCATGCACGGAAGGCCCTCAACCCATTCGATGACAGGAATCTATAACTAAGAACTAAATAAAAGAAAGTACACAGAGTATCCACATAGGAAAATGCTTCACCCAAAACAAGTTTAATAAACACATATTGCAGCATAATAATTTACAGAGAGTCCATATATTAACCATTGCCAAAAATGAAAACGTAGGATAGATTATTTACATAGTCACCTTAAATTGCGAAATTGAAACTTACACAGCCTTGCCAAGGGCGATGGGACCATTACAAGAAATGGTGCTTCCTAGGTGGAAAAACCCCTAAATAAAACACATGAGTTACATAAACAAAATATAGAGTCTTCTAGAAGCCCAAGTTCCCCATTTCACTACTAACAGCCCAGTATTTACAAAACCCAAACATTGCATAAACAAGCCCAAAGGAAAATCGAAACCCCGACAACAACAATGACATAACCGAGTCCTACCGCAATTCTTGTTGGATACATTTACCACCATACACACTCATTTTGGCCAATTTGGCCTAGTTAAACCCTATCCTAAGTATTATTAACCTAATTGAGATCAGTGGAGTATTAAATGACATTATATAGATCACACCCACGCATACCTTCAGTCAAGGGGGCTAACTTATCCTTCTCCTACATTCGGGGAGGCTAACTGAAGCACTCGGGGGGTGATCTGAGTGTCATTAATGCACTTTATTTCTGACTGATGGTTACAATTAGTTAAATAGAACAGTGAAGGCACCTCTCCTCATTAATTTGATTATTTAATGATTATTTAATGAACTGTAGTCAACAGGGTCACCTCCAACCACTTCTGATGTTCAGTTACACTTTAGTTAACCTCATCGGGGTTCATAGGAGTCATTGAAGTGCTACCACTTGATGGTCGGCTTGCTGTGACATGTGTCTGATCTCTTTCAGTTAAGACTCAGTCATTTATTGCACTCCGACCTTAGTTAGGGCTCAGTTGAGTCAATTAGGGTTTTGATCAGTGGTTAACTTGAGTGTTGACTATGGCTTACATTTAGTTAAGCTAGAATCACTCATTCAATTCAAATGACCTCCCTGAGGATTCAAATTGCTAGTCATTCATGCTTGCAGCATGTTCATTATATTCTATTACTCATTCTTCATGTGAATATACAAAGAGGCTACTCATTTTGTAGCCTTATTACACCATTTTCATGACTTATCATTATTAATCTTTGATGAGACTTGTGTTTAGTCCCTAGATTGCCATGGCAGATTAATATGGTATCAGAGCTCACAATGGGATGAAGCTCAGATCTCTTAGAAACTAGGTTTTTGACAGATCTTGGAGGAAAAATTGAGCAAAGATCAAAAATTCCAGCACTGCACCAGAAGCCAAGGCTTACCACTTAATATCCCAAGTAAGGAAATTGTTGGTCAAGCTTGCTTGATCAACTATGTTGGGTCTGATGAATGCCTAAAACGTGGAGGTTGTCCGACCTTATGGTGCCCCTTTTGTTGTGATTTGCAGGTTTTAACAGGTACAACTTCGAATGGACTCATCAATCCCTCTTCTCACCCCATTCACAAGATATTCAAAATGAATGTCGAAGATGGTTGAATCTATGAAGAAACGAGGTCTCTACGAGGTGTCTATTGGACTTAGAAAAGAGTCTTATCAGAATGAGAATGACTGGCTAAATGATGGTTATAGATCTTTTGGAGCAATATGTATGTCCCTTTATCCTAGCTTGCACTACCTTATTGGTTCTACTGAATACCCAAAGGATCTCTTGACAAAATTGGACAAAACCTTTGGAAAGAACAATGAGGATCATAATAGCACTTTGTAGATCACATCCAACACCACAAGAGTTATTTACTCAAAAGTCTCAGCCTCTACTCTCTTTGATGAAGTTGTTCAAGATGAAGATGAAGCAAAATATTTTACATAGTCAATTCGAATTGCAGAAAGTCTCCATGCAGTGACTCCTTCTCCTGATGCTCCAGAAGTTCATGAGATATTTGACATCTCATCTCCTCATATTACTGAAACAGAAGAAGACATTCGAATCTCTGATATTGAAAAAAGTGAAGAGAGATTTGATTTTTCTTCTTCTAATGATGCTGCTGGTGTGCAAATATGTGATAACTTGGATATTTTGGAATAAATATCAGATTACCATAGTTTTCCACTCTCTCTCCATGATCTATATCCTCCAGAAAATTCATGCACGATTGCATGCACCAAAATTCAGAATTTTGAAGAAGAAGAAAGCTGTGCATCCACCGTCTCGGTTAACCATTTATTTGAATCTGATATTAACCTTATCGCATCTGATATGATCTTATTTATATATGATCTTATATTTATTGTTTTAATATATCAAATTCATAAACCTTCAGTACTGCTTGTAGTTGTTCTCATCAACAATGTGTAGAAACAAGTACCGCAAGTCTCCTACAATACTGCTGCTGGGGATTTGATTTCATTTCACAGTTTTGGATCTGTTGTGAACTTATTTAGATATGATTTACTTTCTGATATAATATTATTTGGTTGATATTTTAATTTACTTTCTGATCTAATATTATTTGGTTAATATTTTAAAATCCAAAATCTTTCAGTCATGCTTGTAGCTTCTCTCACCGATTCCGATGTGAAAAATCAAGTACCGCACTTTCTCTTCAAAACTGCTGATGGAGATTTGGTGTTATTTTTCTCATATGAGGTTGATGATATTTTATTATGTGATTAATTAGATATGTTAGAAGCTATATCAGATTATGGATCTCAAGCATTTTCTCTCCACAGTCCCAAGGTTTCTCTACCATTGCTCACATGCTCATCTCCTGACAAAACTAGTAAAGAGGAAGACATTCTGCATCCGTTTGGACACTTGCTCCTAAGAATTGGGGCTGATTTTACTACCCATGTTTTGCTGTTCAAGGCTGCAACATATCATTTTCTTGGTTGTTCCACACATGGTTCGAATCCTCAAGAACCTTTGCTCTCTCTTCAGATGATTTCAACTACTCTTCATGGGTCCAGTTTTCACCATGTAGCTGTTTATATTTTTAATTCAGTTGAGTGCATTGTTCTTCTTCAAAAGTGGAAGATTCCTTGGGACATATTCATTTAGTTTGGAATCATAGGTTCACATGCACAATCTCAGGATGCTGCTGCATAGAAGAACCAAAAATTTCTTGATTTACTACTTAGTTTGAGGGGGGGTAATTTTCCCATGAGATTTTCCCTGTTTCCTTGTTTATATTAAGTAGTTACTTTATTGTACAGGCTGACCTATGGCCTTTGTTTCCAGGGCCCTAGCATTCTTATTCACTTTATTTTTTCTACTCCTCCTGAGTATAGCTTAAGGGGGGTTGTTGGAGACATTTACCACCATACACACTCATTTTGGTCAATTTGGCCTAGTTAAACCCTATCGTAAGTATTATTGACCTAATTGACATCATTGGAGCATTAAATGACATTATCTATATCACACCCATGCCTACCTTCAGTCAAGGAGGCTAACTTAGCCTTCTCCTACATTCAGCGAGGCAAACTGGAGCACTCTGAGGGTGATCTGAGTGTCATTAATGCACTTTATTGCTAACTGATGGTTACAATTAGTTAAACATAGCAGTGAAGGCACCTCTCCTCATTAAATTGATTATTTAATGATTATTTAATGAACTGGAGTCAACAAGGGTGCCTCCAACAACTTATGATGTTCAGTTACACTTCAGTTAACCTCATCGGGGTTCATTGGAGTCATTGAAGAACTACCACTTGATGGTTGGCTTGCTATGACATGTGTATGATCTCTTTCAGTTAAGACTCAGTCATTTATTGCACTCTAACTTTAGTTAGCGATTAGTTGAGTCAATTAAGGTTTTGATCAATGGTTAACTTGAGTGTTGACTATGGCTTACATTCAGTTAAGCTATACTCACTCATTCAATTTGAATGACCTGCTTGAGGATTTCAATTGCTAGTCATTCATGCTTGTAGCATGATGATTGTATTGTATTACTCATTCTTTGTGTGAATATACAAAGAAGCTACTCAGTTTGTAGCCCTATTACACCATTTTCATGACTTATTGTTATTAATCTTTGATAAGACTTGTGTTTAGTCCCTATATTATTGTGGCAGATTAATAATTCTGAGAACTGACAATATTCTCTTGTAAAGAAGGATTACCGTGGCAACTTTGGCATCATCCTTGAGCTGATAGCGAAGCTCTGAGCCACCCTCCCTCACTCACCCCGTCACTCGCAAATGCAACCAAACACAATGCGATGCGAAGTATGAAAATGGAGGAGCCATGAAACAAACACAAAATGCAGTCATGAAATCAAACCAAGCTTACCTCCATCACCCAAGACATTTCCTCCTTCATATTGCAGAGCCAATAACACAACCATCAACAGACCAAGTGAAATGAACAAACCATTCATGGAGCCAAGCCCTAAACGTGGGCTGCCCGAAACCCTAAGAAACATTAATGGCACTAGCCTGGTGGCAATTAGCAACCCAAAACCCACTCTTCCATAGTTTGAAGTAGTTACATTAACAATGGTCTCCAATTCATGCAGGGTCCTAAACCGAATCACTTAAATCCAAAACTATACATTATAATTTGCCACCCAATACTAACAGAAGGTATCATGTATAATGTAACTTGCCTAGACCATATGTTATTTACACTAACCCAAAGTCATAGCATATGACATATATCATTTAGACCTTAGGCTTAAGCCTTATTACATTGCATGTTCCCTAAGATTAATCTTTAGAATACCATGGCATATGAAATATTCCATGGTAGTATTTGCTATAGTAAAATCCAAGTTCGATCTTTAGCCAATTTATGACCTGCCATGAAATAAATGAGGAATATGTTAAATGCTTATAATAACATAAACAGGAAATATAAATACAATGAATGATGCATATCAATAGTTAATGTATCTAGGTTAGATAATTAATGAAGTTCGTAATTACCTTGCTAGCAATCTAAGTCTGTAATGAAGCATAGTAATGAAAAATAGGTATGTCAATTATCAAAATGGTTAGCACTCTTTGAATCTCCATCGCTAAGTATAATATGCATATGAGATGAAATAGGTTCCTTAGTTCGAAGAACTAAGTAATCCTGCTAGTCAAGTGAACACTTTACCTCTTAGACCATCATGGGAGAACGAGTCCCGCCACTCCACCCACTTTGTTTCCAAAAATAGAGTTAAGTTAGGACTTCGTAAATAACCAGTAATTATATGTAGAATTGGACATAACATTTAATCAAATCAACAACATAAATACCAATGTATAACCATAAGAACCAAGTAGTAATCAGCATTACGACACTACTAAGTATCACTCAAAATTCCCATGAAAAGTTTCCAGGAAATAGGTAAACCCATAGCTTACATGGGAAAACAGTGTTAATTTTTTGAAAAATTTGAAAAACATCCCAATGTTCGTCGCTATTGCGATGAACCTTCAAGCTTGTCACTATTCCAAGTAAGCATAAGGGATCTCAATTTCTGATAAATTCCAAGCATTGATTTCCATTGGTGCATTCAGTATTTTATTGAGATAGTCCCTTTGATTCGACAATAATTTTATCCATGTATTTTATTGATAGTCCCTCGGCATGGGGCCTCTAACATTGGAACAAGCACTTCCCAGAGGGAATGAATGTTCCTTGAAAGGAATGGTTAACTAGATTACCAGTGCTACATGAAGATAGGAAACTGTAGATTTGGCATGACATGTGCATACCATCCTAAATAAAGGATCATTTCCATACCAAATTGAGATCTCAAGCCTCTTGGTCTCTCCAAATTACCTGTAAGATTATGCTTATTCCTCCTGTCATTTTGTGCTCCAATTTTTCTTTATAAATCTGGAAGTAGATATTTGTGTAGTGTGCATGTTCTTTGTTTGATCTTGATAATGGTTAATTTTTGTTAATTGTTTATCTTATGGGATGACATATGTTTCCATGCATTTTTTGTGGTTGAGGTGTATAGTTTTATTCCTTTTCTTTGATATAAATATTTAGACGATTACGATAAGAGTCTTAGTGGCACATTTCCGAACTACTTTTGTATTCGTGTTGTTTTTTGGTCTACATATTGGAAGTTTCTCTAATATGTGATTCCTACTATCAGTTTCTTTTGGATGTTTCACCCCCTTGTCACATTAATAGTCAGATCAAACCATGAATGATATTTCACTTTCAATATGCAGTTCTCATTGGTGCATATTTCCTTTGATTAGCAAGCACAACTCACTATCACAAGGAACAAATTCTACTTAGAAGTACTTCACCTCAGAGTAGGTTAACTTCAGGTGTTAAGGAAGAATGTATCCTCATGTAGTACAAGGCTATGAATTCCTCAATCAAAGATACTTCTTCAAAAATAGAATTTGGATGTGAAATTGAAGCTTTTACATCTAACCTCTCTGCTTAAGTTTTATATCATTTAATTGTCTTGCGATTAGATATTGAACAATTAATGGGATTCCCTCATTTTTTGGAGTACACTCACTAGAATTGGATTACAAAATGTTTGAGTACACTCAATATTCTCACCTTGTATGTTGCATTTGCTGCCCAAAAACTTTGTACTTTTCCCTCATCTCTTACTTTGTCATTCTTACTCTCAGTCAAGATCACATTTTTGAACAGGGAAGCCCAACATGCACCTTCTTCACTGGTTATGGTATCTGCAAGTTTGGATCAACCTACATTATTTTATTATTCCATGGAATACTTCAGTTACTGTTAGTCAATCTCTTTGCCAAATGATATTTGCATTGGTTTTCATCAGATGGGATCCATGTTGGCTACTCATGGTTCATCTTTTTTATCTTCAAATTTAGTATTTGAATCTAGTGGAGGAAAGTCTATAGAATGATCTTTTATGTCAGAACTCATTAGCAACCTTATGTTAATGAACATTTCGGAACATATGCATAGTGTTTAGCTTCAAAGAAAAGTGGAATTTTATTTTGTTGCAAGGTTGCAAGAGTCCACTTGTCTAAATGTGAATCGGAGACCTATTATGTCAACTTAGTGCCTAATCTAAGCTAACATTTTCTGTCCAAGTTATCAACCAAGCATAAAATACTATCTTCTTGGTCATCGAAAATTTTAAGGGAGAAATTGCACCACTGGGTGAAATTTGAGGTGATCCATTCAATTGGAAAACTTTTTATGTTGTAATACTTTCTAAAGTTCAGCTAATAAAATATACATCAGCTATAAGTATTTCATATATTATCCAAGCACTTGTCCAACTTTATCTTCTACAATTCAGATGGAGATTTTTCCTCAAATTATCAAGTAGTGTAGTGCACAATGTAGTCTACCCAGGATTGATGAGTCTTCTGTGACTATTTTATTTTACAACATTGCAGTTCACTTGGATAACAAATCTTCTATGTGGATAATTATAGAACCATGAATGATTTTGAGGTGAATTTTTGTGCTAAACTCAACAGAATCTGAGTCTATGTTTTGAAGTTGTCAGAAAAGGAGTCTTTGATTAATAAAGCGACAAGCCAGATAATCAGAGAATGTTGCTTGTTTCTATTGTCAAATAAATTAAAGGATATTTTAGGGAAGGTTCAGAGCCAGTAGTTATTTGCAACTTCAATTTAATTCAAGGGTGATTTTCTGATTGCAATTTTTTCTTTTTATGGGTGCTTGTCATATTTCTTGGAATGGTTGACAACTATAGGTTCCTATAAGAAGAATATATGTTTCAAGTACTTTTAGAATATATGTGTAATTATTTATCTATATTGTTGTAATTTCTCTTTAAGGTCAATGTTGTATTTGTGTATGTTTCAACTTTGAAAAATGTTTGTTGTATTTTGAAAAGGGTATGTTGAGGTTTCAAATTTAAGTTCTTTGTTCTTGGGAAACGATTAAGACCATATATAGATGAGAACAATAGTGGCTATGTGTGTTAGGAGAATTTATCTTTATTTTTAATTTTAGAATTTCAGTCTAAATCCCACTCAATAAACACATGATATCATTATATTTATAGCCACATCCTCTAAAACGTTTATGCTTAGACGATGGATAGAGAATATGTCACAAGCTAGAATTGATTGTTCCAAGGTGGAAATTATTCACACAAAAACCATTTGACGTCGATGAACTTGCTATACTATCGATGGACATTTTCATCGCTAGTATAGCACGCTCGTCTTTTTTTTTAATTTTCCTTCTGGCGCTATAGCAATCCACTCCTTGTCTCTATATCCATGCCAGTTCATCACTAAATAAATGCACACCCTATTGCACAAGATATTTTTTTTGTAAAAAAATTGTATGCCGTCACTATAGCGATGCATGGTTCGTTGCTAGATGCATGCGATTTTGTCCCTAAAGCAACAAAAGTCCATCACATCATGTATTTTTTTCTTAAAAACTAATGTCGTTCGTCACTATTGCGATGCCAACTTCGTTGCTACAATAGTGAAGGTTCGTCGCTAAAAAAACAAAGGTGTTCATCTCTACAGATTTGTTCATTTATAAAGAAACAAAGGCGTTTGTTGCAAACATTTTCTTATTTTCATTGCTATAGCAACAAGATGTTCGTCGCAAACATTAGAGGAAATTTGGGTTCTAAAATGGGCCTTATAAGAAAACACACCAACAATAAGTTCTTGTGAGTTGGAATTCAAGAACCAATAGAATTCCAATAAAATGAGTCAACGATGATGGTTGAATTGACATATTTGTCATAAAAAAAACTACTTTTTCTATTCGCATTTTTTAACACAAAAAACTACATCATCATCACATTTTTTAGGTATTTCTTACTTTTGGGGTAGCGGGGTCCATCAAAAGTATGCAGTGTGGATACTCGTTGGATGTGATATCGAATTCCGCATCCAACGAGCTCTCATGATCGAAATTTGAGTAAAACGATAGGGAAATATGTCGAAATATGAACATAAAAAGTAGTTTTTTTCTTTCTTCCTCGAAAATTAATAAATATTATTTTATTATTTTAACTATTAATTTATTATTTTAACTATTATTTTAATATTTTCCTTAGGAGTCCCATTTTAGACCTCAAAATTCCTTTAATGTGGAATCGTCGCTAAAGTTTCATTTCTCTAGCGAGGAAATTTCATCGGAAATATGATCTATTTGTTCGTCGGAAGAGCGACAATTGACATTCGTAATAATAGCGACGAAGTTACAAAACTATGGCTATTGCAACCAAATTTTTCCCACAAACCAAAGGGGTCATTTTCATTGCTAAAGAAACACACAAGTGTTTCTTTAGCAATGAAAGTCCATGGTGTTATAGCGGATTTCACCACACTAGGTGAATCACACTTTGTATGGCCTTCCCCTGTCCCGCTGTAGACTCTTTAGACCCAATGGACCACATTTTATCCTTTGATGTATCATTGATCATCCCCAAAAATTATATAAACTATGATATACGCGTCTTTTTCCCCGATAACTGCGTACATACACAGGTTTGACCCCTATAGTCGCGTACATCGGGATGTGTGCATAGTCCAAATCCTTTTGGAGCGTTCCTTGACCTGGATCCGACTCATTCGACTCCTGGCCTTCCATATGCCTTGAGATCACTCGGATTCAACCCTTCATTGTCCCTTGTGAATCTATATAAGGAGCCCCTTGGTACATTAAAGGGAGGGGGATATAAGAGAGAATTGAGAGTACCGAAACTATAGTCCATTGTTGCCAGAACTATACTTGAGTCTGCATCCCTTTGTCCCTTTGGAGCACTGTTGTGTTCTTCCCAAGCTTGCCTTTGTTAGTAAGCTTGCTATCGGAGTGATGGAGGATTGAGGTGGTGGAGGCCCAAGTGGGGGATTCAGTTTCTCCGGTTCGCAGACGTACCGTCAGAGGTTGTCACTTGTAATCTCTGATTCATATTAATGGAAATATCTTTTCCTGTCTAGTAATGTGTATTTGAATGAATGTTGCATCCATTGGAATATGTCAAATGCTTATACATTATTGATTAGATATGCTAGAATAGATCTAACACCATGAAATATAGTATGCTTGTATTGTTTACTTGTTGTTGAGGACGTGTTATAACAATTCAAGCTGAAGATTGGAAAGCTCAACGGGGATCTACTTCAACCGTCCGGAATAAGGTACGACGTTCGATCCTTTAGTGTTAGATGTTTTTATTTCTATTGCATATTGGGAAAGATTGATTTCTGGAGTCTATCTATCTGTTGTGGTACCCCAAGCCATAGGAATTTCTCTCCGTAACAGAATTGGCGACTCCGCTGGGGATGTTCCTTGTTCTTCTTTGGGGTTGGGGGCACAATGGGCTTGTTATTATTGTTTTGCTCTCTGTTTCTCTCTGTTTCTGTGTCGGATGTTATAGTATGTTTGTCCATTGACACTCCCCTTTATTGGTTTGTCCTTGACCTGCTTTTTACCACTGCCTTCTCTGTATACGCAGGTTTTTGGCCAACAGTCGCATGTATACGTGGGTTTTTGGCCAAAAGGCGCGTACATATGCAGCTGTTCTTTATACAGTTGTGTACATACTCCCTTTTGGTGAGTCTGATGTTGTGGGAAGTTGCTGGGTGGGTTGTGAGTGTGGTTGGGTCTTCCTTGGGTCTGAAGTTGTCTGTTGGATGTTTCTTTTATGGCCAGAGACCGTTCGTGCCTTTCTCAGGTATATCATCTATACTGGCATATAGGTTAGGTTCACCGCCGTTTGCATTTTGCATGACCTTATGACCATGTCACTATATCCTTAGGTATGAACCCACTCTATTATGTCACGGAACCTTCTTGCTGCTATAGAAGTGGCATGATGTGAGTGGTAGAGACTCACCTTACATGGGTACCCTAGTTAGCGCCTTATTTGCATTTGGTGCCCATGCCGATGTTTCCCCCTTTAGAGTGTGGGAGTCCATTGTATAGTATTGCCATGAAATTTAGCAAGAGCCTCATACTCCTCTTGATCTTATGCTGGCCTGTATTCCCCCGGACTCCCCTTATATCGAGTTATGAATGCATTATCATGAGCTTTGCCTGTCTTATTGAGCTTTATGCCGGCTCCCCTGACATTGCGTTTCAGCCATATAGCCCGAGCTTGTCTCATGTCTAGCCATGCAGAGCCGTTTATTTATATCTTTTGCAGCTTGATTCCCTTTTTACCGCGAGGGGATTTTCCCCCGAGTGTCAATATCCTACACATGTATCCTTGCATTGAGCATAGGTATGTTCCACTGCTTGGAACTAGTTTGTTTTCCTATATGACACTCGTCTCCTCCTAGTTTGTAACTATAAAGCTAGTTTATTCTTTTTTCAAACTTTTCAAATAACTGAAAAAGACCAAAAAAATCAAAAAACCAAAAAGCCAGACAAGAAAAGATATTATCTTTGGAAGCTGTCGAGTCGTGTCACCTTTGAACAGAGCAATGTATATCACATCCATTGGTGGGGTTATAGTTTGACTTTAGGAGCTGTACTCGTTATCTGAGTTTTATCTCCACCGACTGGTTAAGCTTCCAGTCCCTATGGAGCCTCTATTGATGCCTCCTGCGTCATAGAGATGTCCCAGTTTGTATATCGATTCTATGCTGCCTTCATTCAGTCACCATACGCCGTTATTCTCTTGTTTGAAGGAAGTTGAAACCTAAGTCGGCCATTCCTCAGTTATATTGACTTTGCATGTCGGCCATTCCCGGTACAGTTACTGGTGCGTGCACCTTATGATCGACTTCTTCCATATTATACAGCTTTGCTGAGTACCTCGTGTTGGATGATGGGGGATGCCTTAATGCCCTCCTTCCAGCGGATTTCATCCCATCGAATTCATATCATTTATTCTAGGATTGGAGTCTAGAGTCATTTTGAGTGCCTTGAGACTTGCAGTCATCAGTGGCAGGTTCTCTCGTCATCGATAGTTTTGGGAATACATCAATGTCCCTTGGTCGATGGATACTTTCAAGTGTTCGACCTCAACACAATTATTCACTTGTTAGTTTTCACTCTAGTACCTTGATTCCCATTTTCATTATCGGTGGGTAATCTCGCGTCTGTTAATGGTATACATTAATGATCGGTAATGAGACGATGGACTACTATGTTTGACCTCGACACCTCTATTCGCATAGTAGGACATGTACTCGTAGCGGTTTGTGTAGAAGACCTTTCAGACTGGTGGCATCTCTTATGTGCTACCTCCTTGATCATGCTAGTGTTCATGAGATTTCAGCTCTCGTGACTTGATTCCAGTGTATGTCAGACATTTCCAGCCACTATGGAGATCTTGATATATTGTATATCTTCAGCCAGTTTGGAGATCATGGTCCTTTGTATATCTTCATCATGGAGATTCTGATCTATGTATGTTGTATGTGGCGATGACCACATATGTGTTATCATGTTTCATGCCTATTCATGGCCATTGTACTCTTATGTATCCGGGACTGCTCTATGTACTTGCAGTTATATGCAGAGTTGTATTATGGTATTATGCTGATTGGGTGGCTGGTCTTTCATTTGGGTACCTTCATCACTTCACTTCTGAGATGGACTTATAATGTATTTCGGCCATCGTATAACCCCTCTGATCTCATACATTAGGGGGAATCTGTTATAGCGGATTTCACCACACTAGGTGAATCACACTTTGTATGGCCTTCCCCTGTCCTGCTGCAGACTCTTTAGACCCAATGGACCACATTTTATCCTTTTAGGTATCATTGATCATCCCCAAAACTATATAAAATATGATATACGTGTCTTTTTCCCCGATAACCGCGTACATACACGGGTTTGACCCCTATAGTCGCGTACATCGGGATGTGTGCATAGTCCAAATCCTTTTGGAGTGTTCCTTGACCTGGATCCGACTCATTCGACTCCTGGCCTTCCATATGCCTTGAGATCGCTCGGATTCGACCCTTCATTGTCCCTTGTGAAGCTATATAAGGATCCCCTTGGTACATTAAAGGGAGGGAGATATAAGAGAGAATTGAGAGTACCGAAACTATAGTCCATTGTTGCGAGAACTATACTTGAGTCTACATCCCTTTGTCCCTTTGGAGCACTGCTGTGTTCTTCCCAAGCTTGCCTTTGTTAGTAAGCTTGCTATCGGAGTGATGGAGGATTGAGGTGGTGGAGGCCCAAGTGGGGGATTCAGTTTCTCCAGTTCGCAGACGTGCCGTCAGAGGTTGTCACTTGTAATCTATGATTCATATTAATAGAAATATCTTTTCCTATCCAGTAATATGTATTTGAATGAATGTTTCATCCATTGGAATATGTCAAATGCTTATACATTATTAATTATATATGCTAGAATAGATCTAACACCATGAAATATAGTATACTTGTATTGTTTACTTGTTGTTGAGGACGTGTTATAACAATTCAAGCTGAAGATTGGAAAGCTCAACGAGGATCTACTTCAACCCTCCGGAATAAGGTACGAGGTTCGATACTTTAGTGTTAGATGTTTTTATTTCTATTGCATATTGGGAAAGATTGATTTCTGGAGTCCAGCTGTCTGTTGTAGTACCCCAAGCCATAGGAATTTCTCTCCGTAACACATGGGAAAATTTTCTGCATGTACTAGTGTGACATCTCAACTAAAACACAACATTAATTATAACTAAAAGAACGATGATAGACCATAGGAAAATCTTACGACCAAACACTGGTACAGCTAGTGTACGTTACATTCCGCAAGTATAATAATGTTCCATTTAGGTAGTTTTTTACTAACCTATAAATTTTTTTTTAGTTTCAATTTTTTGGGACATTACAAGGACATGAACAATACCTTTTCATTTTGTTGGAACCATAAATTTATTCCCTCGCTTGATATTCGTGACAATAGAGGAATCCAAACTAGAGAATAGTTACTTTCTCCTTTCATGTGATTGTTGAAGCCACTATCAAGTAGCCATAAATATGTGTTGTCATATTCTTGAATTGCTTGATATGAGAGGAGCATAATCTGTCATGAGTCTTCTTGTTATTTTCAAACATGAGCTCCGCCATGTGTAATGTCCCCAAAAATTGAAACTTTTTTTTTACTAGGGTAGTAAAAAAATACCTATGCTGAACATGATTGAACTTGCAGAATATAACGTACACTAAGTGTACCACTGTTTTATCGTAAGTTGTTCTTACGTTTCTACCTTCTCCTTATGAGTTATCATTATTACTATGCTTTACATTATGATGTCGTAAAGGTGGTTACTATGCTATTATTATGGTTATACTTTTATGTGTGGTTTTGTTACTTGATTATGTGCTTCATTGGTTTTCAACATACATTTACTATTATAAACATGGTTCTAACTTAACTTTGTTCTTGGAACCAAACTGGATGGAGTGGCGGGACTAGTTCTCCCATGTAACTTATTGAGAGGTAAAAGTTCCTACTTGTCTAGCGGGCTTACTTAGTTCTGTTTCAACTAAAGCACTCTTGACCTGTTTATATGCAGGTGTACTTTAGAAACGAAAAAATCGTTATTATTGTTCCTTACAGACTCATATTTGTGGCAAGGTAATTGCCACATTTATTATTTATACTACGTATACTGGTTATCTAAGTGATGCTTATTATTCATTATGCATTATTGATCAACTGTTCGTTTCTTAACCTATTTGTATTTAATGTTTATTTCATATTAAAGTACTAACATCTATTTTTACTCTCAACAGGTTTATAAACCTTGGTTAAAGACCAAATCTTTGTTTTACAAAAGTGAGACTACTAGGGAATATTTCATATGCCATGGATCTATGCTTAGAGCCTAAGGAGTTCGATGAGAAAGAGTTCTAAGTATTAGAGCCTATGGTTATGTGATGTATGTAAAACTTATGCATTGTATTGAGTTAGGGGTGGCGTATATATAAAATAGTTTAAAATGTTACACATTGGGGTTTAATGATTCTGCATAAAAATGGAGGCTATCGATATTGAGTTGATTACAAACTATAGAGAAGTGGGTTTTAGAAGTTTGATAATGGGACACAGGATCACACCATTAATATGCGTTACAGTGTGTGGCAGGCCAAGCTTAGGGCGTGGCTCACGATGGGCTTGGTGATTTCGTTATGTTTGTTATTTCCTGTCAGCTCTGTACAATGTGGTGAAGGCAACCTCTAGGATGGCATAGGTAATAATTCATTGGTTTTTAAAACATTTCTTGATGCTTTGTAACTTAGCCATGATTTCCATACTTCTCGTCCATATCGTTGTTGGTGGCTGCAGGTGACAGGGCTCATGAGGAGAAAGATAGTTCAAAGCTTCGAAAGTAGTTCATGGGTGATGCGATAGCATTCATGGTAATCTTGTTACACAAGCCTGCACTTGTCACCTCTCAACTTTATGGCTACGACTTATTTTCATCTTGTCGCTTGGTTGGGGCTTTACTATGGGGTTTTTTATTTTCCTTTGGGCCTAGGTTTACAAATATTTGGGTTTGTAAAAGTAGTTGAGTTGTTAGCAGCAATGGGAGCCATGGTACTTTTAACAGGCTCTCTCTATTTTGTGTAATTATGATTTTGATTTAAGACTTTAAGACAGGGTAGCACCATTGCTTGCAATGGTTCCATGGCTGTTGGCATGACTGTTTAAACTGCACTATGACTCTATAATTTTTGTGTATATGAATTTATACTGCTTTATTGTTATTAAACTTGGGTTTTATGTGGCATTCACCTTCGTGGTTGGATTATGTATCTTTGATTCCATTATTTGTATTAGTTGTAAGAATGTAAGTGATGACAACATGTGGTTGGGGACATGCCGTGAATGCCACGAGCACTCTCCATGGAAGCTGCGATAGCTTGGATGGGTGAATTCATATTGTTTTAATTATTAATGTGTAAATGGAAAATAAGTAGAAGCCGTGGGTATAAAACCCTGCGTGGGGACTCCTTGTTGTACGTTCTCTTTTTGACAGAGTTTCCACACTTGTAACAAGGTTTTAATTTAGTTAATGTTGATTAAATATTGGGCCGTGGCCATGGGTTTATAGCGTACGGATTTATAAAGGTCTTACGGCCTCTTTGTAATCATTTTGGGTTTGGTTTACAACTTGTGTGTAGATGATACATTGTGGCTTTGTGGCTTTCAAAAAAGAAATAAATACCCTTCAGTATTCGATCCTGGGTCGTGTACTGTAATGAGGTTTTATTATTTGTCGTGGTTGCAATTCAGAAAAAATAGAGGGTCCACAGGATTTGATCCTGCGACCTCGTTGCACTTACATGGTTCTTAATTTTAATGTTGTAATGTTACTCTGGTTATTTAGTATATGATGGCTATGACTAGTATTAGATGGGACTATTTTGATTTATGGCATATGATTCTGATTATGAAATTTTCTAATATTAAGGCTGTGAATTTAATTAGGAAAATGCACTGCATCATAGCCCAAGTAATGGTCTCGATACTTTCTCTATTTATGTGATTATTATGGTGTTTATTTTAATGGAAAAGAGTTGGTATTTAGCATACATTTATTTATGCAGACCTTGAAAGGTCTTCACTAGTTCTTATGTTAGCTCTCGTATAAATTAAGATTATGGTTATTCTTTTAGCTATATTTATAATGTTGATTGTTTTAGAAAACAAAGTTCCTATTTCCTATCTGTTTATATATATGTTTATGTACCATATATCAGTTCAGCTGTAAATAATAGATTAGGTTAAGTGAGTTGTAATTTTAGTCTTATATATATAAAACTTACTTCTCAACTAGTTTGTTTGAATTTATAACATGCCTTTGCTGATAAATGAAATCTGTCAATACAGTATATATGCAAAAAGAATAGCTAGAAAATAAATCTGAATTAAAATCTAGTTTGTATGAAACACAGTTTAAACAGTAGAAGTAATATAGAAGTAAAAATAAGGTGTAAAACCATTGATCAATATTTATACCTGAATTAAAAAGTGCAGAGGTGAATTAAATGAATAAACCCTGGATAAATCTAGCATAGGAAATTAGTTATAGCCTAGGGTTATAATTTAAAATGTAAACCCTAGAAGATTCAAATAGGAAACAAACACATAGGGTTAGAAAATGTAATGTAAACATTAGCCCAATTTAGCCAACATATATTCTAGAAAATGGAATAGGAATTCTAGCGCTTCATACATGTAAATTGAAGTTCCTTTAATGGATGAAACCTGCACACTCAAATAACCACCATTAACAATTCATAGGTAGATCTAAACTCTATATTAGATGGCCCAATCACTTGGTAACTACCATGTTCCACCCAACCATGACCCAGAACCATTCCTGGTTTCAATCCAGATCCCACTCAGATGGATTCCAACATGCAAGTAGCTTAGAGCTCATAAGGCAGGGTTCCCTAGCCGGTATATCAGATATGGAACGATTCTTTTTTTTTTCCTTTTAGGAAAAATGTTCTCCAAGAATTCACTTGATAAATACATAGGCGGAATAATGAATCCCAAAATATAGATCAGAATCCTCAATCCTTTCCTTGAAAATTTTATAGATAGACTTTTCAGTCAAAGGGGCAGTTAAATCAAGAATCCTTGATTTCTTGATTTAACCCTTTTTAATTAATTTGGGTAATTTTTAATACTTTAACTTAGGAACTTTCAACTAGTTCCTAATTAAAATTTTGTAGGTATTTTACTATTTATTATCTTTTAATAATATATAATAATTCATGGAGCTTTTCCTTCTTTACTAATTTATTTATATTATTACTATATTATTTATTTATACATACCATGTATAAAATACATGATAATATAAAATTTGTTAACATTTTTCTTTGGGAATCATATACCATGATACCTAGACTTAATGACACTTCTTCATTAAGGTCAGCTAGGTAGATGGTTAGGTCTACTAGGCTAGGAAACTCTAAACATTCTTGCATGCAGGATTCCCTCGTATAACATGGTATTTCTTCAGTACTTAATGAGAATACCGAAATTAAAAATTTCATTTAATCATTTATAAATAAGTATGATGAGATCAATATTTTTCTCGAGTCATTCTCACTCAGCAATTATTAATTATTTTCAGTAACCCTTAGTGCTTACCAGAGCCCATACTCAACGCTAAAAATAGAGAGTTACAAACTTAGTGTGATTCAAGATCTCTTCGCTCAACACTAATGATAGGATGTACATATAAGATATAACTATGGATACAATGGCCAAGGATACGATGCTCCAAAGCTTATGCTCAACACTTCCAACTTATGTTTTCATGTGTTCCAGAGCTTTACGCTCAACACAAATATAAACACTCATGTTCTCCAAAGCCTCTCTTTCAACACAATTTCAATTACTGATCTACTCTAAGGCTTCTTTCTCAACACAAAATGTCTCATCAATCATGTGCTTCAGGGTCCACGCCCAAAACCAACAAGCATATATATATATCATCAATAATTCGCTTACACTCAATATATAAAACAAATCATTATGTTCATATGCAGCGGGGTATTCGACCCAATTTATCAAAATAAATCATCAAGATAACAACATAATCAGTAGGCTCATGCTTATAAGTGTTAGGTCCAAAATTCAGGATATTACATCCCTCCCCGCTTAGTATAACACCAGCCCTCATGTTCTAGGGACTCTGAATGAAATCATGAAACAAGGTAGGGTAAGCCTTTCTCATGGTGGATTCATTTTCCCAAGTAGCCTCATCAGCCTCAAAGTGGTTGCATTACACTTTCAAATAAACTACGGTGCACTTCCTGAGCTGTACTTCTCTCTTATCCAATATATGGAGAGGTTCAAGGGAAATCTCCCCTTCAGGTTCCACCTATAGTAAGGACAAATCAATTACATGTTTAGTATCATAAACATATTTCTTTAACAAATATGCATGGAAAACAGTATGGACTCTTACATGCACGGGTAACGCTAGCTGATATGCCACTGGCCCTTTCTTGGCTAGTATTTCAAAGGGTCCACAAAATATAGGTGCTAACTTACCACACCTACTTAAGCTCAATGAACTTTGTTTTTCTTTTACTTTCAAGTAGACATGATCGCCTATTTGATAGTCTTTATCTTTACTTTTCTTATCTGCATATCTTTTCTTGAGATATTGTGCTTATTTAAGGTTCACTTGGACCTTGGTAACCAACTATTCCAATTCCTTTAACAAATCGGGCCCTAACATGAGCCGATCCACCGAGCTATCCAAAGTAACCGGTGTTCTACACTTCCGTCCATAGAGTACCTCAAAGGGACTCATCTTGGTGGAAGCCTAATATCCATTTTTATATGCAAACTCTACAAGATGCAAGTTGTCTTCCCACTTGGTGGGGTTGTTCATGACATACATCCTAAGCATGTCCTCAACAATCTCGTTTAATCTTTCTGTCTTCCCATATGTCTGCGGGTGATCAGCAGTACTAAAGTTCAACTTTGTTTCTAATATGGAGAATAAAGATCTCCAAACGTTTCCTGTAAACTTAACATCTTGATCCGATACGATTTCCATGGGTATCCTGTGTAATCTAAATATCCCCTTCAAGAAGATATTGGCAATGCTCGTTGCCTTGTAGGTGAACTTCATAGGAATGAAGTGTGTTGCTTTTGACAATTTGTCATTAACTACAAAGATAGAATCATTTTGATTCTTTATTTTTGGTAGACTGATGATAAAATCCATATTAATGACTTCTCACTTCCATTCTGTAATGGGTAACGGCTGCAGCAATCCTGAAGGATGTTCATGCTTAGCTTTGACTAGTTGAAATTCCTCACATTTCGCAATAAAAATTACAATGTTGGCCTTTAACTTATGCCAAAAAAAGTATCTATTGATGACATATATCATCTTTTGATATCCCTGGTTCCCTGAGTAGGGTGCTTGATGAAATTCCATGAGGATGTCTGATTGAATGTCCCCTCCTTCTGGAACATACAATCTCTCCTTGGACCATACAATTTTTTTTTGTTGTTGAAAAAAACTGTCCTCTTGGACTTTCTTGAGGATTTATACATAGAAAGGGTCAACTATGTTGGCCATTATAATCCTAACATGCAAATCTACATCAGTTTTACTTAAAGTCACCTCATATATCGTATGAGTTCGTTGTATCAAAGCCTCAACAACCTTGTTCTCTTTTCCCTTAATGTGCTTTAGCTCTAAATTGTACTCACTTAGGAAAGCCAAACATCTGGATTTCCTTTCATTCGGATCCAATTGATTGAATAAATATTTTAGACTCGTATTGTCTATCTTGAGAAGGAATTTCCTTCCCATGAGGTAGTTCCTCCACATATTCAAAGCATGGACATGCGTAGGGTATTTTTTCTCATGCTATTTTAACTTCCACAATTCATAATAGATTACATGATCGTTCTGCAAGAGGACTCCTCCAAATCCTTCTTAGCTTGCATCTATGCAAATAATGAAATCCCCATCAGGATCCGTAATTCATAGTACCGGTGCGGTCATCAAAAGTTGTTTAAGATTTTGAAAATTTTCCTCGCACTTGGTAGTCCATAAGAAATTATTTGCTTTCTTTTGCAAAGCAGTCATGGGACAAGCTATTCTCCAGAATTTCTCAATGAACTTTTGATAATATCTGACTACTCCAAAAAAGGACTTAATGTCAATGACACTAGTAGAGGTAGGCCAATCATGTATGGCTCTAATCTATTCTGGGTGCATAGGTATCCCTGTCTCAGAGATAATGTCACCTACATTAGAGGAAATTTCAACTCAAAATGGGCCTCCTAAAAAAATAAAATAATAATAGTTAAAATAATAAAATAATATTTATTAATTTTGGAGGAAGAAAAGAAAAAAACTACTTTTTTCTTTGTAGTTTCAACATATCTCCTCATGTTTTTACTCAAATTTTGATTGGGAGAGCTCGTTGGATGCATAATTAAATTCTGCATCCAATGAGTACCCACTTAACATACTTTTAATGTACCTTGCTACTACAAAAACAAGAAATACCTGAAAAAACGTGACGATTCACATTTTTTCAGGTATTTCTTGTTTTTGGGGTAGCAGGGTCTGTCAAAATTATGCTGAGTGGGTACCCGTTGGATGCAGAATTTGATTCTGCATCCAATGAGCTCTCCTGATTGAAATTAGAGTAAAAACACGAGGATATATGAAGAAAATACAAACAAAAAATGTAGCATTTTATGATACCTATCCCCAAAATTATATTAAAAAAGTGTTTAAGACCTATACAATATTTCAAATTTAAAGCAATTTCATTGGCTAACACATGATGACATGGAATTTGAATTAGATTTAAGAGGCTTACTTTGAGTTGAAATTTCCTCTAATGAGTACTGTATCTTTGGTTGGTAAAACTCACATTTACTAAACTTAGTGTAAACCTGGTGTTCTCACAACACTCATAGTACTATGCAAAGGTGTTCTTTGTGTTCCTCTTTATTTTTAGAATAAAATAGGATGTCATCTATAAATACCAAAACAAACTTATCTAGATATTTATTGAATATGTTGTTCATCATACACATAACATTTGTGGGTGCATTGGTCAACTCGAATGACATCACTACAAACTCGTAGTACCCGTACCTTGTACGAAAGAAGGTTTTGTGAATATCCTCATCATGGATCTATATCTGATGGTTCCTGGATCGCAAGTCAATCTTTTAAAATATTTTTGATCCTCCCACCTGATAGAACAAGTCATCGATCCTAGGGAGTGGGTGTCAGTTCTTGATAGTCATTTTGTTCAACGAACGGTAATGGATGCACATCCGCATCGTACCATCCTTCTTCTTTACAAACAGTATTGGTTCTCCCCAAGGGGACACACTAGGTCATATATACCCTTTCTCTATCAACTCCTGTAACTCCACTTTAATTTCCACTAATTCTGGTGCACTCATGTGCTAAGGGGCTTTGGAAGCCGAAACTGATCCTTGTGTCAGTTCGATGGAAAAGTATAGTTCTCATTTCAGAGGTAATCCTAGGATTTCCTTGGGAAACACATCCTTGAATTCTTCAGGAATGGGAAAATCCTCTATGCATTGTTCTCTCTCCAACTCTATGTCTCAGATGTTTACTGCAAACAATTTGTATCCTTTCCTAATGCATTTCTTCACTTTTAAGGCAGATACTTTCCTTATAGAAACTTTCTTTGCAATTTCTTGAACCTTCACTTGGTTCCCCTAGCTATTTGTACACAATATTGACTTGTGTAAGCAATCGAGCATGACATGGTGTTGTTCCAATGAGTCCATGCCGATAAGTATTTCATACTATCCTAAAGGTAAGATTCCTAGGTTTACTTTTGTTGGAAAACCATTCAGGTTTAACTCGCAATCTTTAACTATTTCTGAAACTTTTCATTTTGTACCTGTGGCTAACTGTACTAGCCAAGGTTTATCATTATTTACTTTTCCTAGTTTGCATACATCCACAATTTTAGGTGATACATATCTCTGGAAAGCACCGTGATCAATAAGTATTGAAATAGAAGTGTTCAAGATCTTACATTATATCTCAACCATGGTAGCTTGATGGTCTACCTGTCTACCATCCAAATCTGCATAAATCCATGATGTTCTAGATATGTCCTCTACAGTTGGTTCTTATTGTAAGTTGTGCAAGACCCCAGTGGTCTTTTTCTTACAATATCGGGCATAATAAGGCCCGTTGCATTTCGAGCATTTGACCTGTAGCGGGGTATAATTGGCTCCACTTGCTACTGGATTGTTAACATTAGGATTTGGTACATATGGCTTCGTTCCTGATTTGTTGAAATTCTTGTTTGCTGGAAAATTGTTATTCTGGTTTTTGTATGGCAGTGGGTTAAACCGAGGTTTGTGGTTATCAGAAAAGTTCTTAGACTTTTCTTTGTTTCGGTTCATGTTCTCTTGCCTTAGTTGTCCATGCTCATAATAAAGCCTAGGTTTGTGCAACGTGGTATCCAAAGTTTTTGGCATGTCAAATTCAATCCTTTCCCAAAATTTGGGAGGAAGACATCCTAAAAATTGTTGGATCTTTACCTTATCATCCTTAATGTATGGTACATAATGTAATAGATCTATAAATATATTAATAAAAGATTCCATAGTCATGGATCCCATACGTAGCTCGTGAAAATCTTTCACATTTCTATTGAAGAACCTTTTCGACATATATTTCTCTTGGAAAAATTTTCGGAAGTTATCCCAACACATTTCTCTTAGCTCATCTTTCTAGGTGTGTTTCAAATCTATCCACCATCTCGCTGCTTTTCCATTCAAATTATATATGGAAAGTTGAGCCTTCATCTGAATCGAGTAGTTATCCACTTGGAAATATTTTCTGATGCCTAGTAGCAACTCTTCAGCTTTCTCTCTAGTGTTTACTTCACCTTCATAGGTCGGGGCTCTTATTTTTCTAAATCCCCCTTGAATACTGTCATCACTTCTTTGTTTATTTATGCATGGAGAAAGAGAGTCATCATTGGAAGGACTATGATGATTTCCTTTCGGTGCTTTAGGGGTACGTTCCTCTTTATTTTCTTCTCTTGGGATGCTGAACAGTTTATGGTAAGCTTCTCTTTTGGTCATGTGTGTGGACTGAGTAGGTTTTCCCTACAAGCTTCCTCTCGTCGTATTTCTCAGTAATGCTTCATTAATAGCTTGTTGTTCCTTTCTCTCATTTAGACTATCTTCTCTGAAACTTTGCAATTCTGCTTGAAGACTCTGTATAGTCTTCAAAATATCAGAATTTAGTTCCACCACCAGTTCTGCTTTTGGGGTGGGGGTGTTCATATTTCCTTGTTGGCTATTATCTTCTTCAGTATTCATAATTTGAACTATTCTGTAAAATTTCCTGTAATTGCAAAAAAAAAAAATAACAGGAAGATTTATGTTAGTAAAAAAATTTAATAACATACTTTATTTTCTTTGCAGTGAATGCTTGGTGCACCCATAGGTATCTTAGTGTTGAAACTAGGCTCTGATACCACTTGTAATGTCCCCAAAAATTGAAAAAAAAAGGCTAATAAAAAACCAACTATGATGGACATTATTGAACTTGAAAAATATAATGTACACTAAGTGTACCATTGTTTTATCTTAAGCTATTCTTGCGTTTCTACCTTATGCTTGCCAGTTATGATTATTACTATGTTTTACATTATGATGTCGTCAAGCTGGTTACTATGCTATTCTTATGGTTATAATTTTCTGTGTGGTTTAGTTACTTGATTATATACTTCATTATTTTTTTCCATGCATTTACTATTATAAACGTGGTTCTAACTTAACTTTTTTCTTGGTACCAAAGTGGGTGGAGTGGCGGGACTAGTTCTCCCATGTAACTGGCTCACAGGTAAGAGTTCCTACTTGTCTAGCGGGCTTACTTAGTTCTATTTGAACTAAAGCACTCTTAACCTGTTTATATGCAGGTGTACTTTAGCAATGAAAACTTATTATTATTGTTCCTTAGAGACTTAGATTTGTGGCAAGGTAATTTCCACGTTTATTATTTATCCAACATAGAATAGTTATCTACGCGATGCTTATTAATCATTATGTATTACTGATCAACTTTTCTTTTCTTAACCTATTTGTATTTCATGTTTATTTTATATCAAAGTACTGCCATCTATTTTTACTCTTAATAGGTTTATAAACTTTGGTTAAACACTAAATCTTGGTTTTACAAAAACGGCACTACTATGGAATATTTCATATGCCATGGTCCTAGGATTAGAGCCTAAGGAATTCAATGAGAAAGGGTTCAAAGGCTTAGATCCTATCGTTATGCGATGTATGTAAAACTTATGCATTGTATTAACTTAGAGGTGGCGTATATATAACATAGTTTAAAATGTTACACATTAGGGTTTAACACTTCTGCATAAAAATGGAGGCAATCGATATTGGGTTGATTACAAACTATAGAGAAGTGGGTTTTAGAATTTTGATAATGGGCCACAAGCTTGCACCATTAATGTGCGTTGGAGTGTGTGGCAGCCCAAGCTTCCCGCTTGGCTCATGATGGGATTGGTCATTTCGTTCTATTTCTTATTTTCTCTTGACTCTATGCAATGTGGTGAAGGCAACCTCAAGAATGGCAAAGGTAATACTTCATTGGGTTTTGCAGCATTGTTTGATGGTTTGTAACTTAGCCATGATTTCCATACTTCTCATCCATCTCGTTGCTGGTGGTTGTACATGAGAGGGCTGGAAAGGAGTAACATAGCTCAAAGCTTCGAAAGCACTTGGTGGGTGATAGGATAACATTCACGGTAAGCCTGTTACACAAGCACGCACTTGTCATGTCTTGGCTTTATGGGTAGGACTGAGTTTCATCTCCTCACTTGGTTGGGGTTTAACTATGGGGTTTTCAATTTTCCTTTGAGCCTAGGTTCACAAAGATTTGGGTTTGTAAAAATAGTGGAGCTGTTAGCAACGATGGGAGCCTTGGTAATTTTAAGAGGCTCTATTTGTTTTGTGTAATTCTTATTTTGATTTAAGACTTTAAACCAGGGCAGCACCATTGCTTGCAATGGTGCCATGCCCATTGGCATGACTGTGTAAACTACACTATGTCTTTCTTATTATTGTGTATATGAATTTATACTGCATTGTTGTTATCAAACTTCGGTTTTATGTGGAATTCACCTTCATGATTGGACTTTGTATATGTGCTTCCATTATTTGTATTAGCTGAAGAATGTAAATTATGACAGTGTATGGTTGGGGCCATGCCGTGAGTGGCATGAGCGCTCTCCATGGTAGCTAGAACAGATTGGATAGGTGCATTCATACTATTTTAATTGTTAATGTGTAAATGAAAAATAAATAGAACCCGTGGGTGTAAAACCCTGCGTGGGGTCCTTGTTGTAGGTTGTTTTGTTGATAGAGTTTCCGCGCTTGTAACAAGGTTTTAATTTAGTTAATGTTGATTAAATATTGGGTTGTGGCCATGGGTTTGTAGCATAACGATTTGTAAAGGTATTACAAACTTTGTGTAATGATTTTGGGTTTGGTTTACAGCATGTGTGTAGATGATACATTGTGGCTTTAAAAAAATAAATAAAGACCCTTTAGGATTCGATCGTGGGTCGTGTACTTTAATGAAAGTTTATTATTTGTAATGGTTGCGATTTGGAAAAATAGAGGGTCCACTGGATTTGATCCTGCGACCTCGTTGGACTTACATGATTCTTATTTTTAATGTTGTAATGTTACTATGTTTATTTATTATACGATGGTTGTGAGTAGTATTAGGTGAGACTATTTTGATTTATGGTGTACGATTCTGATTATGTAATTTTGTAATATTAAGGGATGTGGATTTAATTACGAAAAGGGACACTATCATAGACCATGTAATGTTCTCGATACTTTCAATGTTAATGGGATTATGATGATGCTTATTTTAATGGAAAAGAGTTGGTATTTAGCGTACATTTATTTATGCAGACCTTTAAAGGTCTTCGCTGGTTCTTATGTTAGATCTAGTATAAATTAAGATTATGGAACTATTCTTTTAGCTATATTTATGATGTTGATTGTTTTAGAAAACAAAGTTCCTATTTCATATATGTTAATATATATTTTTCTGTACCATATATTAGTTAAGCTGTAAATAATAGATTAGGTTAACTGAGTTGTAAGTTTATTCTTATATATATATATATACAACTTACTTCTAAACTAGTCTATTTGAATTTATAACATGCCTCCACTCACAAATGATATATGTCAGTAGAGTATATAGGTAAAAAGAGCATCTAGGAAATAAATGTGAATTAAAATCTAGTTTGTAGGAAACATATTTTAAAGAGTAGAAGTAATATAGAAGTAAGCTGTAATGTCCCTGTAGGTCCTTGATGCGAATGAGTGCGGAAAAAGGGTAACGTTTTTTCTTTTTTTTTTTTGTCTTTATTACTACAAGAAGATTCAACCTGTTAATAGTAACCTTTACAAGGAATTTCATAACAAAACTCATGTGCATAGCAAAACAATTTACTCAACAGTTTTCTTTAAAGTAACTTCAGCATTATTTATACACACCAGCATTGCATCATCATAATATCCGGAAAATAGACTCATTATGCTTACAATAGAACATTATTATCACAACCACAATTCCCTGGACTATCATTTTGCAGTGTTACAGTCTATCAGCATGTGTACAGAAATAAATAAGGAAACACACAGAGACAACCATGTAAATAACATAAGGCCAAACATGAAAGAGACACCGGAGTACGTGGTTCACCTCATCCCCGAGGCTACGTCCACAAAAGCTTGTGTTTTATTAAATCATTCAGTGTAGATTTTACAAATTCCTGGCACATCCTTTGCCTAATTTCTCCACTCAGAATTGCCTTCCAATTAGATCCTCCTGGCATATTCTTCAATATACCAAAATTATGCAAGAGCACAAGTAAATCTTGAGGTGAATGCTGGTACGTTCTCTGTTGTACCCAAAATTAGTCGAGACATGTGCATGCTGTACATAACGCAATCCACCCACCTCAAGGCAAATAGTAGACAAAAATACAGACATGTATTCCTAAACCTTTTTAACTTGCAGAATTAAAATGAGTGTATGCTTTCGCACTCCAACCACAAAAATAAGAGGATAACTTCCTGTTCTGCAACAAATGAGAAATCGGCGGGCCACTATGTGCATGTATTCATAAATCAGAATTAAAAAAAAACTAGAGCCAACAGAGATCAATTAAGAAAACTTATCCAAGTACGACCTACATCTTGTAGATGCCTCAGGTTTCTGGTCTAGATAATACCATCCGTGGTAAAAAGGGTCAACAGCTGAACCGAGAACTACTTTTATTCAGTAGAACCAATCGACTCACCAGCATGATAAATCTTCTGCGCCACAAGCCGCTATCGTCTAAACCTATGAAACAAAATACTGTCTTGAAAACATAACAGTAGCATGGAGGCTGTACCCTATCAGAATGCCTGAGTAAATATATAGCTTCCACATTAAAACGATAAGTCATTAGCACAATAAAGTGATATTTCATGCTGTACTTTTTTTATAGAGTTTCGAGCCCCACCAGTTCGGAGCCCGTAGGGCTCTGGCGCATGTAAAATATTCAGAGCTGAGGTCGCTAGGTAGTCAGGGTTAATTCCCTTACGTTGGTCTTTTGGCTATCCATTTACCAGGGTGCCCAAGAGGCGCGAAGCACAAGGCCCAGAGTTCAGTATGGCCAAGAAGGCGCACCCAAAATATACCTGTGGCTAATTTACAGTAAGTAGTGCAGCTAAACAAGACTAAACAGCGGAGGACTCCTACCAATAATTCACATGCAGAAACTCCCTCAATTTATTTAATACAAGTAACTGCAAATGATAAGCATGCCGATCAACATACACAATTTCATGTCTCACACGCAGTCATAGTTATATAAACATATTTGCCGATTGCAAGACTCAAACCTAAAATCATGTTTGCCAAAAATCGCAGGTTCCCCAGGAATCTCAAGTTACCGGAGTCTTGAGGTTGGAAAGGAAATATCCCTTAATCACTGAGTCTTCGGCGACTGGGTGAGCTTGGAACCTCATATGCTTCTGCAGGATTCTTTTAGATATGCCGTCACCCTAAAATAATAACAGATCAAAAGGAAAACATGGGCAGACTATACGTTCTCACACCCGCAGAGATAAAACATGAACTCAAATCTGAAGGAAGCCACAATTAGACCACACATTTCGAATTCTTTAGATTGGACTCGAAAAACAGGATTTTTAAACTGCAGTCGCTTGAGACAGATCCTTACAGACCAAAGTCCAAACTTAAGAAAACAAAGGTTTTCAAAGCCATTAAACGGATCTCACACTTCCTACTTATAACCCTGGTAGAAAATAGATCCCAAAACTTAAATGCAATAAATAGTATTTGTCATTTCAACATGGCAGCTCACAGAGCATTCGTTGTGCCAATAGACTACAACACGACATCAACCTAAGTTAAATGATCTCAACATGGCGGATGTATGTATGTCCTTCGTATAGGTATGGGGTTCCACCCTTTGATAAGCAGCATAAATAATAAGAAAACATTTCCCAATGCAATTACTGCATATGGTTCTCCACGAAAGGCAAAATGCGTGTAACAGAGTTTGGAAGAGATAACCAAAACACACCAAAAGTCCAAAACAAATGACAGACTTGCAGAAAACAGAAGTGATGGATTTTTGCTGGCACCAAAGCGTTTTCTTACCGTGATTCCTAAGGATACACGTCCATCGGTCCCCGTGGAAAAATCCGGACACCTAAATACAAAAATCGACTTTAGGGAAGGCCTCGCCCTCAGATACGCAGCTTACTCTCAGGATTCCACTTCCATGCCTCTCGCCTTTCTGTCCTCTTGGCGACCGATATCTCTTCTTATATAAATTATAGAGAATAAAATTGCTGAGATATGAATCCCCTATCCAGATCAGAGATATCAAATCTCTATCAGAATCACAGCGATCCAAAAATCCCCCTCAATCGCAGAGCTCTCCTCCTATTTGTAGAGATCTTCTCCCATCCCCAATCTCTACACAACGCCCCCTTTCATGGCTGTGAATCCGGCATTTATAATCACTGCTGTACGTTCGTAACATACCAACAACGTTCAGGGATTTTCAGCATCCTCCAAGGCTATGAATCAGGGCAAATTATAAATGACTGAAAATCAGAATGGAGTGAATTAATGGTATTCGTCATTGCCCACTAACTGACCGGTATAACGCCCTCTTAGAATAACTAATTCAGCCCAGCCACCAATAACGCTTTCACTAACTAAAATGCTATAATCCAGGTAAGGTCAAAGCAGTCATAATTATGGCCTTCCTTGTTTTCTGACTGCATTTATGCATTTAAACATTATAAAATTGTAAATTTTATGCATCCAAAGCGTAGGCACCTAATGCCCCATTGCATCCCGTTATTTCTACTGGTCTTTTTGGCGAATGGGCCAAATCCATGCCAAACTAAAAAAAAACTCTACTGAAACGGTGGCTCCTTTAGCAACAGTATTATAGCACCAAGCAAGCATTGCACAAGCCACATTTATCTTCCGCTTTACCAATTGCATTAACTACCCAGTAACCAACGCGAGGATTAACTAAAAAATTGCAAGAAGAATTGCCTTACGAAGCAGTCTACTGCACTGAAGTCGCATCAAGACCCACATAAAAAGCCTGGGAGATGTATTTTTACGGCGCTTCAAGAACAGATGAGAAAGGACGTCCAACATCAGGGGTTTTGTTCCATTGACCCGCTCTCGCAGCGTTATTCTGTTCATAGATAGA